>WAAF01015788.1:27582-294927 GCA_013400475.1 Tricholaema leucomelas
GGGGGGGAATTTTTTGCACTGGCAAGGCTATGAGGGAGCTTTTTAAAGTCCAGTAGGAACGTAAGCAATCTTCGTAACACCACAGGCCAAGAAGTAGATGAGAAAAACTTTAACAAGGTCCCAAATAGGCATGAGGTTTTTATATGTGTTTCTGTTCTCCTTCAGGACATGATGTCTTTTGCAGTCTTGCAATAATCTGAGAGGAGGACCAGAATTTAGGAGAGATGTGCTCCCTAGAGCATCCAAAGAATGTTTGTCTCCTGGTACGATCCACAAGGCAAATATAAAACTGATAATAAGTACGGGTACCACAAAGAATTTGGGATGGTAACTAAGAGGCTATGCCAGTGACACCAGTGAAGATTTTATTTTTAAGAGAGATGCCTTTAACACAGCCAAATATAGAATTTTGTAATGCAGAAAGCAAGAACCCTGAGAAGGATTCAAGAGTCATTATGCACTCGAGCCCGGTGCAATGATGTGAGGAAAAATGCCAGTGTGGTCCTCAGGCAGATTAAAAATGCGTAGAAAGCTGGAGGAGGAAAGTGGTTTTACTTCTCACATTAGGGGAGCTGACACTGAAACTGATTTTGATGTTNAGAGAAGATTGCACACTGTGATGCTGTACTGTAAGAGTGGGCAGAAGACAGTCCCAGAGTCTACAGTGGGAGACCCAAACATTCAGGAAAGAAAAGAAAACTGCTTCCATTAACTTCCCACCTGGAGTCAGAAACAATTGGTGAAAAGCTACAATTAAGAATAATGTTATAGATGGAAGTGGGGGGAACCAGATAGCAAAGAGCATGCATGACAAGCTTTAAAGAATAGAGAATATTACACAGAAAANGGACATGATGTCTTTTGCAGTCTTGCAATAATCTGAGAGGAGGACCAGAATTTAGGAGAGATGTGCTCCCTAGAGCATCCAAAGAATGTTTGTCTCCTGGTACGATCCACAAGGCAAATATAAAACTGATAATAAGTACGGGTACCACAAAGAATTTGGGATGGTAACTAAGAGGCTATGCCAGTGACACCAGTGAAGATTTTATTTTTAAGAGAGATGCCTTTAACACAGCCAAATATAGAATTTTGTAATGCAGAAAGCAAGAACCCTGAGAAGGATTCAAGAGTCATTATGCACTCGAGCCCGGTGCAATGATGTGAGGAAAAATGCCAGTGTGGTCCTCAGGCAGATTAAAAATGCGTAGAAAGCTGGAGGAGGAAAGTGGTTTTACTTCTCACATTAGGGGAGCTGACACTGAAACTGATTTTGATGTTGATAAATTTAATATAGAGCAAGAAAAAGCCAAATAATTGATAGGAGAGGAGGAAGCCATTCTAAGAGATTTAGCAGAGTTCAGTCTTCAACATCCAAAGGCAGCTGCAAGACTAGATTACAAAGAGTAAATATCTAGTGAGAAAATAAGCCTTTAAAATTACCAGAGAAAGGCACAACAGGCACTTGTGGTTGGGAGTCAAGCCAACTGAAATGAAATATAAATGCAGCTTTAAAATGTGAGGATAATTAATCACTGGAGGAAATGACCAAGTGGTGACTTCTCCTGCTTTTCATGTTTTCCATACAGTACAAAATACCTTTATAAGGGCTGCCACAGCCAAATTGCTCAGCAGAGGAATAAGTGAGGGTGTCAGTTACTGCGTGCAGAGGTTCAAGGCTTAGCATGCCATAGGAAGACATAAGTCTTCAGCTTTGAGCTGTTCTGTGATTGGAGCAGCCATGGAAAGGAGGAAGATCTGGGATTTTGTCATTGTCTAGTTGTTTACACTATCTGATGACATTCTAATGCATACTCTGGAATCCAGAAATTCCCACTTGCTGCCTGTACCATTGAACCTGACTGGTGCTCCCTTCTACATACATGCTCTTTTCCTCAATGAAACTTTAGTTTCTTCCCTTAGGCTCAGCTAGTCAGCTTCAAAGACGTGGGAAGAGCGTCCCTAAATAACAAAGCAGCCTAGAGCTGCCTGCCTGATGTGGTAAGGATTCTCTACATGCAGTCAGCCCTGCTCAGCAAAGGGCTATAGGATGTGGTCTGGAGAAGCTGAAGAGCTGACTGTGATATCCATGAGTGCTGGACATGCTCTGACAATAATAACAGGATGACAGCTCTCTGAGCACTTGAGCCGGTGGATGTATTTATTAGGCCCTGGTGCAAACGTGATGCTAAACTTTGTAGACCTAAACAAATCCAAACCAGTTCAAGTCTGAAGAAAAGTCTCTATTTAGAGATCTTCAAACTGCAAAGTTGTGGACCTCTGTAGATTAGGTGGCTCTGCAACAAGACCAAGTAAGGATTTTCAGGAAGCTGGACCTGGATACCTCTACTCCACCAGTATCCTTCTTTAGTGCCCAAGTCTTCTAAGCAAACCAATGCTCAGTCTGCAAAACACAATTGTAGCTATTTCTACTTCACATTGGTACATACAAGATGTGGGAAAAGAAGTGCCTTGGGGTTATGGTGAATAATTTTGACCAAAGACTCTAAGCTATTCCTTTACTATTTGAAGAATCACTGTGTTCAGAACAGGGACTGTGCTAGTTTTTTACCTCTCATCTTCAAATAATGCTGCACACAGGGAATGTTTGCCATTCCCTCTAACTCAGCAGCAGCAGAAGTCTCTTCCGTTCTTGAGGTCTTTAATCAAGACTTGATGATACTTTCTGCCAGATGGATATTACAACTGAGCAGCAGGCATTGCCTTCAGGACAGGACACTGAGCGAAACACAACACTCTGCTGCCCCACGGAAGTCAAAATAACGTTAGCAGTTTCTCCTGCTTTTAAAGTCCAGAGATTTATAATCTATGACTAACACACACTTTCACAGGGCAATGCACTGATTTCAGGCTGCTGTCATCTGCAAGCCCGGCGCCACCGAATTCCCAGCCACCCAACTGGGAAGCCAGACTCCTCTGCCAGGCTTGATCATGTGTCTGAACTGCTTGCAGTGGAATCAATCATAAACCCATTTCACAGGGTGTGGACTGAGCCTTGCAGATAAGAAAATGCAGTGATAGATGCTTAGTTACATACAGGTGTAGCTCTTAAGAGACGACACAGTAATTATTGTTGTTATTATTGACCTGACTTCTAAGCGAAGCCTAACATCGATGACAAGATGTTTAAATAATGGTTTCTCTGTATACCAAGGGCTCATTTCTGCCAAGTGCTTTCTCTGACGGCTCGCCGAGCCCAAGAGGGTAATTTCGGTTGTGCTGTAACTCTCTGGCTATCTTTGGGGACCTCTTGTGGCCTCTCTTTTGAATTGCACGTCGGGTGAAGGGCGCTCAGGAGTTTCTGTGGTAGAATCATAGCAGGAACCCTAAACATCTAGTTCCAACCTCCTGTCATGGACAGGTGCACTTCCTACTAGACCAGGTTGCTCAGGGCCTCGTTCAGCCTGGCTTGGAACATAACTCAAATGGTGCTGGAGTCACCGCCCCTGGAGGTGTTCAAGAAAAGACTGGGTGAGGCATTTAGTGCCATGGTCTGGTTGACTGGATAGGGCTGGGTGCTAGGTTGGACTGGATGATCTTGGAGGTCTCTTCCAACCTGGTTGACTCTATGACTATTCTACTTTCTACTTACCTCCAGCTCAAAAAGAGTGCTCAGAGGAGCCTTTCTTAGGCAACATGACATTTCCAAATGTGCCTATTTATGCTCTGCTTGAAACAGATCCTGGGGGACATGAAGTATGGCAATGAGGTTGTATTTGCTTTTATCACTAAACATGACAATCTATCAGCCTGCCTAAGAAAAAAAGTAGCTGAATTTAAACAAAATGAATAATTCATTTCTTTGAAAAAGCATTCAAAAGTTTTTTTTCCAAATAAGCAAGGAAGTTTTGTTCTTGACCATCAAGTAACTAAATTTCACCCTGAATGTCTAAAGGAGATGTAAGGAGGACTTCCATGGATGGGTATTTTCTTTCCCTCCTCCTGAATCTGCATTGCAGAGCAGTAGCCACTGAGGAAATAATAAATCAGAGAAGCCCCTATACGATTCTGACTGTCCTTAGAAGAGAATTAAGGCTTCAGACTCCAACTAGCCACGACTGCAGATATTAATAAACACTTAAGCCTGAAGAAATCTCAATATCAGCACATCCCTCCACGGCTTGAATCCTATGCATCTTCTTTTGAAGTGAAGCACTTCAAGGCAGCATTGCCCATCCACTTCATGGTTGGACTGGATGGTCTTGGAGGTCTCTTCCAACCTGGTTGATTCTATGATTCTATGGAATACTGCTATCAGAATACAACAAACATTGGGGAAGGCACTTCTCACCTCTGTAGTGTAGCTATGCTAAAGGACAGCTATCTTATAAAGGAGATTAATTTCAGATGCTTAGAAACATGAATAAGAGAAGGTTAGAAGCTCTAAACAGCTACTGCTGTTTCACTACAGTGACCTTGGAGAGAGTATTCAACTAAACTCCAGGATTTGCTATGGCCATTTTATGAAAAAGAAGTTCTACCACATCTGAAGGATAAGGCATAGCCACCTACTAACTGACACATTTGTTTATTGATCTTAGTTTGTGAAAAGGTCCTTCATTTGTGTCAGAAGCAAACCAAACTCTAGCTGAAGGACTGATATCTGCAACAGGTCTGAGAGCAGCCTCTCTCTGCTGCTGAACTTAACAGTCCTCAACAGCATGCACACAACATGCTATCTGAAAAAGGTTACTCACTGAAATGCATGTATTAAGTACTTTAAAAAGAGGTGTGGGTTGCTTGTTTGCTTGCTTACTTTGTTTTGACTTTAATTACAATTAATTTTATTTACAATCTAGGAAGTCTGCAGCCATCAGAAGTTTCGGTGCAATTTCAGGTACAATGGGAAATTCAGGAATCTCTGAAGAGCTGTTGGTGTAGCAGACCTGGCAAGTGAAATACCTGCAGACTTTGGATAGGATGTGGGAGGGGATCTCTCTGCAATTCATCTCAATTCTTTCATTTTCTGCAGCTGTCCCAGTCCACACAATAAAGTCTAGTAATGTCAGGATGAGGGGGAATGGGTTTAAGCTGGAGGAGGGGAGATTTAGACTGGATATTAGGAGGAAGTTCTTTACAGTGAGGGTGGTAAGACACTGGAATGGGTTGTCCAGGGAGGTTTCGGATGCTTCCTCCCTGGAGGCGTTTAAAGCCAGGCTGGATGAGGCCTTGAGCAGCCTGCTCTAGTGGGAGGTGTCCCTGCCTATGGCAGGGGGTTGGAGATGGATGATCCTTGAGGTCCCTTCCAACCTAAACCATTCTATGATTCTATGAACATCATTTTTATTGTTCCTGATGTTGATACATGGTCTTTCTTTATAGTGAACTCATCGCCATCAGAAGAGGCCAATTTCATATACATCAGATCTGGGCCCTCATACTTATTGTATGTCTCCTCTCAATCCATTCTCTTTGTATTAAATAAACAAACAAATAAACAAATGCTTTATTTTCAACAGCAGCTTCTGCAATAGGAGCATTCAGACCCCACCTGGAGTACTGTGTGCAGTTCTGGAGCCCCCAACACAAGAAGGACATGGAACTGCTGGAGCGAGTCCAGAGGAGAGCCACGAAGATGCTCAGAGGGCTGCAGCAGCTCTGCTATGAGGACAGGCTGAGAGAGTTGGGGCTCTGCAGCCTGGAGAAGAGAAGGCTTCGAGGAGACCTTAGAGTGGCTTTCCAGTATCTGAAGGGAGCCTACAGGAAGGCTGGGGAGGGACTATTGACAAGGTCTGGTAATGTCAGGACGAGGGGGAATGGGTTTAAGCTGGAAGAGGGGAGATTTAGACTGGATGTTAGGAGGAAGTTCTTTACAGTGAGGGTGGTGAGACACTGGCACAGGTTGCCCAGGGAGGTTGTGGATGCTTCCTCCCTGGAGGCGTTTAACGCCAGGCTGGATGAGGCCTTGAGCAGCCTGCTCTAGTGGGAGGTGTCCCTGCCTATGGCGGGGGGTTGGAGCTGGATGATCCTTGAGGTCCCTTCCAACCTAAACCATTCTATGATTCTATGATTCTATGATTCATCAGCTCCTCTCCCTCTACCCTGCTCACAAGGCCCCTGCCATGTTGAGCCAGCAGTGCAATTTGTAGATGCATTAAAGAGCCTTTTACATCACATGGCTTCATGTGGATTTGCAGAGTTTAGCAATAAGGTGCATCTCAGAGCAACGTAAAACACATGAAAGAGTCTGCATTTTAACAGAGGGAATTTCATCCCTGTGTGGTGCACATTCATGGTTGGCTTCTTCACAGAAACAGCAGTGGATATATGTGGTGTACAGGAGTTCTTTGTAAAGGGCAGGGAGGCAGGAATAATGGCAGCTTGCCGCCTGACAGCTGGGCCCAGACTAATGCTGCTAATACACTTCTCTGATCAAAGAGAATGGCTGAGGTCATTCTCTCTTCCTCTCTCTCATTATTTCTATCCTTCTCATCATCTCTCTAGAGAGCTTAATAGTATTTCTTTAACCACTTTCCACTTCCACCACCATTCCCTCATTCTCCTTCACACTAACACCCAGGGTGAGCACTTTGCAGCCAGGAAGTTCCTACTTCAAGCAAGCAGCCCCTGAGCAGAATCATCTGAGAACTGCAATTTGCAAGCCTAATCATGAGCTGATTTGCAAGAGAAGACACGGCAGTGGCTCACATCAGTAAGTTACAACGACAGCTGCTGTAAGCCCTCGGGTCCCCACCCTCCATGAAACAGTCCCCATGGATTTCCCTCAGGACCTGCCCTCTCCTCACTGCACCTACGAGAGCCTGGCACTTTGCAAGCCACTGAGGAGAGGCCCTGCCCAGGCAGAACTAGTGCATGACCACAGGCTAGTAGCATCAATGACAACTTCTTGATGCAAATGGTGGATGAGCCAAGTAGGGGCAGGAGCACTGCTGGATCTTATCCTCACCAACAAGGAGGGTCTGGTTGAAGCAGTGAATGTTGAGGGCAGCCTTGGCTGCAATGATCATGAGGTGGTGGAGCTCAAGATCTTGTCTGGTAGGAACAGAGTATCAAGCAAGGCTACAGCCCTGGATTTCAGAAGGGCCAACTTTGGCCTTTTCAAGCAATGCTGGGTGAAATCTCATGGGGCAGGGTACTAGAAGGTGAAGAGGCCCGTGAGTTGGTTAGCATTTAAGGATCTCTTCTTCCGAGCTGAAGATCAGAGCATCCCAGCAAGCAGAAAATCGAGAAAGTGAGGTAGGAGAACTGCATGGTTAAGTAAGGAACTGCTAAGCAAACGTCAGTGGAAGAAGAGAGTCTACAGATCAGGGAAGATGAGGCTGGCCACTTGGGAGGAGTATAGGACTGTTGTCAGAGGATGTAGGGAGGCAACTTGGAAGGCTAAGGCCTCGTTGGATCTCAACAACACTGAAACAGGCTGCCCAGGGGGATTGTGGAGTCTCCCTCTCTGGAGATACTCAAAACCTGCCTGGACAGGTTCCTGTGTGATCTGGTCTAGGTGATCCTGCTCTGGCATTTCTGAGTCTGTCATCTTGGGGCCAGCTCCTCCTTCAGAGAAACCCCGAGCGCGCAAGACCTCCAGGATTCCTGTTGTGAGCTGAGCTCACCCCAGCCCTGTCTGAAGAGCAAAAAAAGGTTAGGAGGGAGGCTCCATTACTACGCAGGCAGCGACGCTGCCACAGTGGCCACTTCCGCCTCGGTAACCGTCGCTGCGGGCAGGCTCTCCTCCTTCACGTGACACTCCCCTGCCCTCTCTATGGTAAGTTCCTCTCCGGCGGCAGCTTCTGCCCTTGTATCTATGGTTCCCGCGCGGTGCCTTGTGGGAGCTTGGCGGAATTATGGTGGTGTAGGGGCTGGTTGCGCAGGGTGGGAAGAGCTTGAGATGTAAGTACCCCGGGGAAGTGGTATATGAGCGAGCCGACAGGCTTGGCCAGAGGAGAAGGGGGGAGCACCAGGGAGGGCTGCAGTCCGGGTCCGGGAAGGGGAAGGTGGCAGCCATGGGGATGTTATCGGGGAAGGTCCGTATGAGGGGACGGGCTGTGGCGTGTCCGGAGGCCGGGACGCCAAGAGGGTTCTGTGGGGATACTGGGGCGGGCGAGAGGGAGCATTTCTGTTAAGAGCGAAGGGTGCTTGGGCTGGAGAATAAGAGGGCAGTCAGCGAGCCTCACGGCGGGGCTCCAAGCCCCGCGGGGACAGTGACGGAGCGCGGTGGGTGATAGCGGCAGTAGTGCGGCGCTCTAGCCCCGCTCCAGCTGCTGGCCGAGGTTTCTGTAGGGCGATGCTGTCGCGGATTGTCGCCAGGTCCGGTGCTCAAGTTCGGTCTGCTCCGTGCAGACGATCAGAAAGGGCCGGCCGTAGCGCAGCCCTGTGTAGTCAGGGCTCCAGACTGAGATCAGTTACATCCTCTTGGTTGATTACCGTTGCGTGACTTGTTCTACTTTCGTGTAACACTAAAGAAGTTTCTCCAGGGCTGTATTCCTGAAACTGCAAAGGTTAGTGTGACGTTTTCTGAGTGATTTCACATTGGGACCTTTAAGGTCAAGCCAAATCTAAACTGGCTTAAGAGAAGCAGAGGTAGTTTCCAGGGAATTAGTTAATGCTTCATGAAGCTGTGCAGCCACATTAGATCGAGTTCTTCACCTAAATTCGTGGATCCTTCCATTACATATAATTAGCACAGAGGAGTTCTGAGAGCAGATTACTTGTTTGGATCACAGATCTGGCAAAGCTGTGCCAAGAGAGAGCTAAAATGACTTGCTGAGCTCCAGCAGACTTGTACAGTGTCATTGAAAAACAATCCTTGGTTAATAAGCCAAGACTAGCTACTGCCTCACTTCTTTATGCAGTGTTCCTGTCTGTTAATTTTGTTTTCTAAGTAATAATTCAGGCAGGAACTGAGTCCAGCCTCATGGGTTGTCACTTTGAGCAACAAATTATTTTGTAATTTTAGCAATGAAATCATCTGTTTTGTGGTTTCATTAGCAGTGAAAAAAAATCTAAAATAATGCAATTAGAGCATCAGTAACTTTTATTTGTGTATCACCAAAGCATATGAAGCAATATTGGTGTTTTTTTTTTCTCTGCTGTTTAATGTATTTTTTAACATGTTCTCTTGTTATCTTCTGATGTCCAACCTTCTGCTTGATAGGACCAGTGTATTTATGAGTCTCTGCAGATGTGTCTCTCTTCAGTCCTGCGTATCTGTAGTCTGTGGTTAATGAATGTGTGTATCTCGATGAAGCAAAAATGAACATAGTTTCAGACAGTAGCATTAAGATGGTGCTGGTTGATCATGCAGGGGATCTTGGTGCTAGTTAACTGTCTTAAACTCTTGGCAGAGTAGTTTGGGATTGCAAGATCTCTAGATCCTGTCCAGCAGTGCCGAACACAGTACATGCTGACAGGCTGTTGGTATGGCTAGGGTGGTTGGAATCTTTGACTCCTTTGCTGCTGAGAGTTGATAGTAGTGATGTTGGGTGTCAGCTACTGTCCTCTTAGGACAGTTTCTAAATGAGAGCTGATGCAAAATTCTGCATTTGTCCAAGCTTTTCAATTTCATTTTGCTTACATGAGGATAAAGCTATCAGCCTTGTGCTACCATGAAGACTTTAGCTCTGCAGAAGACTTCACTGACAGGCTGAAGCTCTACAGGTCAATCCCAAAGGACACTGCTGTAGTACAAGTTAAAGTGCTGTGTTGTGCTAGAGAACTTAACAGAGCTGTGACGAGGGCCGGAGTGTTCAGTTCATGTGTTCCTCATCAGTGAGCAATTGTCATCGCTATCCTAGACATGTTATGGTCTGTGTTAGCCAGCATTTCTGGTTATGATGCCTAGATACAATTTGAAGACTAATGGAGGGGTCATTCTCCTTAGGCAGTCATTTTTGGCTGTCATTTTTGAAGAGTGGTAGGAGTTTAGTTACAAGACTACACGGCTTGCATTAGGGATAGGAGACCAGCTCCTGTCTGGTTTTATTTCATAGTAGTGTCACCATAGTATCATCAGGGTTGGAAAAGACCTCACAGATCATCAAGTGCAACCCTTCACCACAGAGCTCAAGGCTAGACCATGGCACCAAGTGCCACGTCCAATCCTGCCTTGAACAGCTCCAGGGACGGCGACTCCACCACCTCCCTGGGCAGCCCATTCCAGTGGCCAATGACTCTCTCAGTGAAGAAGAATTTTCTCCTCACCTCGAGCCTAAACTTCCCCTGGCGCAGCCTGAGGCTATGTCCTCTCGTTCTGGCGCTGGCCACCTGAGAGAAGAGCAACCTCCCCCTGGCCACAACCACCCCTCAGGTAGTTGTAGACAGCAATAAGGTCACCCCTGAGCCTCCTCTTCTCCAGGCTAAACAACCCCAGCTCCCTCAGCCTCTCCTCGTAGGGCTTGTGCTCGAGGCCTCTCACCAGCCTCGTTGCTCTTCTCTGGACACGCTCAAGGATTTCAATGTCCCTTCTAAACTGGGGGGCCCAGAACTGAACACAGTACTCGAGGTGTGGTCTAACCAGTGTAGAATACAGGGGCAGAATGACCTCCCTGCTCCTGCTGGCCACACCATTCCTGATGCAGGCCAGGATGCCATTGGCTCTCTTGGCCACCTGGGCACACTGCTGGCACAATTTACTTTAGAAGTGTGTAAAGACTCTTGTGAAAGTCTGGGTATTGTCTTTTAAGCATGTTGAGAGACTTTTGTTTTGAAAATCTGAATAGATTCTGTCAATAAAAAGCTCCTTAGATTTCAAGGTTCGTGAGCTGAGTGATAGCTGGTATTTTGCAGTGGGACTTGTCGTTGCTTCTACAGTTCTAGAAACAAAGTAGCTTTTGGTGAATTTCTTTCACTGTGAGCTGTAGTAACAACTGTTTTTATCTGTTGATTCCGTTGTAGTTAAAATGACGACAGCAGCACGGCCGACATTTGAACCTGCGAGGGGAGGAAGAGGAAAAGGTGAAGGAGACTTAAGTCAACTATCCAAGCAATACTCCAGCAGAGACCTTCCTTCTCATACTAAAATCAAATACAGGTTAGTATTGGAGGGTTTGTCTTACAACAGAACAGACTAGGAATTAGTTTTTGTTATGAGAAGTACTCAGAAATTTTTGCAGTAGGTGTTGATGTACTTGACGCTGAGCAGACACCAGAGACTCTGGCGGGGCTGAGTGAGTGGGCTGAAAACCTGCATCTCAAAAGCAGACCTAGGAGACCAAACACATTACAAGTAATTGGAGAGGTTTCATTTCAGTGATACTTGTTACTGCTTCTGAGAGTGAACTGTCAGAAGGTGGTGAGCTTCGGAGAGCAAGCATTTCAGGCAGTGGAGTGGAAAATAGGTTGTCATTGGGACTGAATCAGAGGATGCTGTCACTCGCAGAGCAAGGTGGGATAAGAGGACCAAAGCGTGTCTTAAAAGCAGGAAACCCACATCATGTATTTGGTAAAAGAGCATTGGGAAGGGTATTAAGAGGAGACAAGGAAATAATGGAACAGCACTCAGGCAGCAGTATGTGTTGGAAGAACTGCTGTTAAACACTGCAAGTTCATGCAGGCCTTGGGAGAGGAAAATGCTTTAATCAGTAGGAAAGATAATGGGTTCTTTGGAAGATTTTCTTCTGTTTGAAATTCATAACAAATCTTCATTATTCTTTAGAAAGATTATATGAGCTCTGGAGTGAATATGATGCTAGAATTTAAATGAAATGTGTTACTCCTGTCAGGGAAATTACTCTTAAGATTTTACATTTGCACTTTCTTATGCACATGTTTACCCTTGCACCTCTTACCTCCTGTCCCTTTGTTTTTTAGGAATACTTGCAGATAAAGGAGTTGGAGTGTTTTGGTGTGTAATTTACTAAAATTAACAGCACAAGAAGTGCAGTCAAATGCCTTTTGTCATTATGGGGAAAATTGCTGATGGTTTGTTTCTTTAAAAAAAAGTGGGATATGGAACCCCAACCTGTTGCTTTGAAAGAAGTGTGTGGGGACAAATATGTACAGGAGTATACAATGTATGTTTTATTAAATCCCTCTGTGTGCATGAGAGGGAGATGAAGAGAGCATTAAGTGTCTGTGCTTTCTCCCAGATACCTAATACAGAGTTGTCTTTGTTGAATTGCCAAGGCGGCGTCGTTGCCTGAAACATACAGTGTTTCAATCCCACTGATGTTTGCTTGAATGACACGGGGTTTGGGAGGGATTTTGAAGCTGTATCAGGGATTCCAAGTTCAGGTTTTTAATTACAAAGCAAATGAAATACTTCATCATAAAGACAGGCTGTGCACACAATATGTTTATAATGGCTCAAGTCTGGGTTTCTTCCAGACACTCTTTATTTCCAGCTCTGGGTTCACAGAAAGGTGAAAGGAGTTGCTGCTTGTTTTTATTCATTAGTACTTTTCAAGATTTCCACAGAAAATTCAGCATGCTTTAGAAGGAACTTAGTGTGACTCAAATATAAACAGTCTGTTACTTTTGGCCAGTATATTACATAAAAGAGGGGAAAACATGTATTTGCAATATGTTTCACTAAAGCTGGGGTCTTGACTGTTCTCCCAGCTTTTTTTTTTGTTTAACGGTCATGGGAGATTGTCTGGATTATCCCTTCTGGAAGAGGAAGAAGGTTATGGAAAGTGTGATTTAGTCTTGGTCTTATCTGTAAGCCTTAGAGACTGGGTTTGCAGCAGTGACTTTGGACAACGTAATGGTGAGGACAGTTGTCCATAACATTTTTGGATGTCTAATACGACAGTGGACTTGAACTACTGGAGAACAGATTATTTAGACATAGCGGTGAAAGATAGATTTATTCATCCTGGTTTTGTAGGAATTTATGCAAGGTCTTAATTACTTTGAGAGACACTGAAAGGAGCATGTGTGTGGCATTGTGTCTCTGTGTGTAATGCATACAGAAAGGGGGGCTGATAGAGAGCAAACAAACAAACGTGTCTACATGGTACCCAGTCCTTACTCTCAATACTTACCTGTTCACAGTAAGATTTATTTGCCTCCTTAAAAAAAAATGCTTCTAGCTGCAGACTGTCAATTTCAGCTGTTTTTTTCCTGTCCCCTCATGTTGTTTTAGACAGGCCACTCAGGATGCTCCTGAAGAGGTGCGTAACCGTGATTTCAGAAGGGAGCTCGAGGAGCGAGAACGAGTTGCTGCAAGAGAAAAGAATAGAGACAGACCAACCAGAGGTAAAAACAAAGACAACTTTGTGTGACACTGCTCTTGCACAAAACTTGGTGTTGTAAGATGTTTGTATGTTGCAGACAGGGTATCAAGAGAGCAGAATTCAGGGTATTGGTCAGAGAGATCAGAACTATTGACCTGCAAGGGAATGTGTCACTGGCTTTCATGCTGGCTTCATGATAGGTGAAGTCTAGGCCAGCCAGTAGAATGGTGTAGACCATCATGCAGGCCAGCTGAAACAGTATGATTGTAATATATTTGCAACATGTATGACTAGCTAATAAAGGGGTAATAAAGGGCTTTTTTTTTTTACTCAGGCAATCAGGAAGGAGGAGGGTAAAAACTCATCTTCTAGAGTTACAGCATTGGTGCAACAACAAATCCTTTTTTGAAGGATATAATTATCTACAGGTATAATGAAGTAGTAGTTAAAACGGCAGTTAACAGCTTTTTTTTAGTGAAGTACCCTGGGGTTTAGTACTAAGCTTCACAGAATTTAGGTAATTTAGATTTAGGGATGATGGTATTGTGAGACTCTTAAATTTGCAGATCAAAGCAGATGTGGTACGGACCAAACTTAGCTAACAGCAATGCTTTGGAGCGGTCCTCATCAGGAACCTTGCAATTGTGTATATACAATAAGGATATTTCTCCACAGCATTTTCTTGGGAAAAGACAAAAAAAAAACCCACGACAACCCCAAAACTCAACAACTTCTGGAGGCCACATTTTAATTTTGGAAATGTTATTGTTTCCCTTGAGGATATTTACAGGGGAGGACTCAGCATGGGCATTAAGGTTGAAAAGTGAGGAAGAAGAAAGCATGAACTTGCATCTCTGATGCAAGATGTTGTCTGTGAACGTTTCTGGTTTCTGACATTAGATGCTCTTCAGTGAATGAAGTGACTTAGTTGCCTTTTTTTTTTTAATCCTATGCCGTAGAACACACAACATCATCTTCTGTGTCTAAGAAGCCTCGCCTAGACCAGATTCCTGCAGCAAATCTTGATGCAGATGATCCTCTTACTGATGTACGTACCTTTTTCCTGTCTTTCCTCTTTTCATTGTCCTGCATTCAAGATTTGCTGTTAACAGAATATGTACTTTCAGATCTGCTAGAGATTTAAGATGAGTTCCAAGATACCTTCCTGCTGCAGTTGCTCTACTGTGGTGGAAGTCCAGTGGTTCAGAGGATTCTGGGCCATGCCATAATGTTATTCTTTGAAAGCACACAAAAACTAGGGAACTGAAAATACTACTTAAAGTGTGGAGAACTTAAAGTGTGGAGAACTTAGGTTCAGTCAAGTACTGGATTCGTTAGAATTTCCCAACACTAGAACTGTTGAGATGCACCAGCTGTCTTCATGAACAGTGGATTCTTGCTCTTGGCTTTTCTCCTTGTGCTGACATCTAGGAGTTAGGTCTGAGATTTCACACTGAACTGTTATATTTGGTCCCAGCAATGTTGGATGGGGTATTCAGGCATGCTGCTGTCATAATGATTCCATGTTACAATGGTTAGAAGAGTGATTGAGGGCAGCCATTCTGTAGAATCTGTCCACTATGTAGCATACGAATTACAAAAATTGCCCAAACATTTTTGTCTTGACTTTACTGCACAAGAGCAAGTAAACCCTTTGTATTGTATCTGCTACTGCTGCAGTCACACAAGTACTTTTGTAGCTTTAGCTAGACAGACCAGGACTGGTTTTCTTAAATGTAATGAACAATCTGCTGCTTATTTTCATGTGTTGCCATTAGGAAGATGATGAAGATGAGGACTTGGAAGACAGTGATGATGATGATACTGCAGCTCTTCTGGCTGAACTAGAAAAAATCAAGAAAGAGCGAGCTGAGGAGCAAGCTCGAAAGGTAAAATAAAACTTCTCCCATTAAAGAGCATCACTTTTTTTTTGCAGACCGATGTTTATTAGAACTGGTCTGCCTGAAGTACTTAGGATGAGTAAGAACTGGTAAACAAAATGCCCTTCAAAATTCTTCTCAGGGTTGATGGGTTCTGTCTCATAATTGTTGTCAAGAATATTTTTCTGCAGTAGACATACTGAACACTTTATTCACTTTCCCAACACTTTATAGAGGCAATGAGTCAAGATAATCTTGCTTTTCATATGTAAATACTTCTGAAGACAGCTGTCATACCAAACTGTATGTCATTAGTGAGCTACATACTATCCAGTGTCATTTCATTTCTAAATAGTTTTTATGAAACAAGAAATAACAGGTTTTATTTATGAAATAAGGATGAGTGCTTTTTGGCTTTTTGACGCTTTTATTGTGACTTTAAGTTGTATGTCATAACTGCTCTTTCACAGCATTGGTGCTGTTGCCTTGGCAAGGAACACCAGCTGTAAGCATAAGACCAGAACTGTTTTTGTGTGATTATACACAAATGAGTTTATTTGGAAAAACGTTTTCACAAAAATGAGTAATCATGCGTCAGTCTTTTCAGAATTGGAAAGTCAGCCTACATGTAGCCTTCATACCTCCCTATAATCTCTTGCCTTGCAAACAGAAACACAATGTTCTGCCCTTGAAAGGGGAGAGAACTCTACCTGTAGTTGAAGATGTGTTTTCTTGTGAGTGAGATCAAATCCTATGCTGTTGACTCCCACACCTCCTTGGTCTAAGAGAGATTGTTGGGATGGAGTGCATTAGCAAAATCCCTGATTGATGAATGGACTTCTAGGAACTGTTTGTGGGAGTAATTTCTGTGGTCAAACTAATCAGGGCTTAGGATGAACTGTGCTGGCTCTGATGTTGCATTGCAGCAGAATGTACTCTGAAGTATTTTTCTTTTGTGCTACTGAAACACTCTCTCTGCCTTTGGTGTAGTGGAGGCAGTGGATATGGGCAGCATTCTTTCTTCTGCTTTTATTAAGTGCTTTGGGTCTTTATTGAGAAGGGCTTAAATTCTTCTTGTGCTTTTGAAAAAATATTGCAAACTTCAGTTTGAGTACATTCTTCATTAGTGTAAAAAAAGCAACTAACCAAACTCTCCCCCCCTCAAAAGTCCCCCAAACCACCCACAAAACCAAAACAAACCCAACACAAACAACTTAAAGCAATCAAACCTATATCTAACCCCCCGGCCAAGAAAAGCCACCTGTTACCTTTGTGTAAGGTAATCTGAGATGGTTTTTACAGCATGTTTTTTATATATATATACACACATATATATGTATATATGTTTTTACAGCACATTTATATATATTTATGTATATATATATTAAAATTTGATCAGGAAACTAATTAAAAGCTACTGTGACAATGTTTTGTTGCCTCCAAACTACTGGTAACCTTTCAAGTAGCTTGTAGTTAAAGTGGTTTTCATGAGTAACTCCAATACAGTCAACTAGCAATGTGGCAGACACGAGAAACATTTGGGAGGAAACCCTGTTTTAACTGCCATAGGCAGTGGTGTAGTTCTTGACTATTCTTGGTTAATAATGCAGAATTTACCTTAAGAATCACCAAGGCCAGCAAAAACAGTGAGCTCTGCTGTTTTGGAGTTAAGTGTTTTGGAGGCTGAAAGCTGTACTATGCTGCTTCAATGCAGAAATACTGCATGCAGAAGGCTGTTGATATTGATTCTCCACCTGGTCAGTGACTGTTTTTTTACATTAAAATATGTCTGAAAATGTCGCTGGTCTGCTTAACTAGGCATTTGAAGCACATCACACAGCAGTGAAATTGTGTTCTGCAGTAATAACATGGTGAAAAGCATTTAAAACCACTGGTAGAAATTTCTTCATGAATAAGTACATGAAATGTAGTAAATTACAAATTTAAGGTAGCAATGTGTAGGAAAGATTTCTGTCACAGAATTTTAGTTGGAAGAACCTCTAGAGAATATCAAGTCCAGCCCTCTTGCCAAAAGCAGGATCGCTTAGGGTAGTCTGCACAGGAGTGCATCCAGCTGGGTTTTGAAGGTCTCCAGAGAAGGAGACTCCACAACCTCTCTGGGCGGCTTCCTCCAGTGCTCTGTCACACTCACTCTAAAAAAGTTTTTCCTCATGTTGAGCTGAAGCCTTCTGTGTTTGAGTTTGTATCCATTGTTCCTTGTGTTATTACTGTGCACTACTGAAAAGAGATTGGCCTCTTCCACTTGACACTTGCCCCTCAAATATTTATAGGCATTGATCATATCTCCTCTTGGTCTTCTTTTCTCAAGACTAGACAGTCTCAGGTCTCTCAGGCTCTTTTCACAGGGGAGATGCTCAAGATCCTCTTGGCTCTATTAATCTGTCTTTGCGCAGTGCTGAAGATGAGAGCTTAGGTTTTGCCTAAGACTTTGCCTAACAGTTGAAATGTTACATTTGGCTTAAACAGTATAACTTGTCACATTTCAGTGTAGAAAACTTGCATTAGGAAAATAAAGGAAGTAGATTGCAGCACAATCAAGTGCATGCTTTTCTATTCACGTGAGTCTGTTAACGTGTAGAAAGCAGAAATGACCAGCTGAAAGAATTGGTGCTGTTCTGCCTGGAGAGGAGGCAGCTCTGAGCAGACCTTCTAGGTACATTTCAGTATCTGCAGGGGACCTGCAGGAAGGCTGAGGAAGGACTGTTCAGAAGGGCTTGTAGCAACAGCATGAGAGGTAATGGTTTTAAAGTGGAGCAGGGTAGATTTAGGTCAGACATAGGAAGTTCTATACAGTGAGTGGTAAAATGCTGGAACAGGTTGCTCAGTGTTGTGGTTGAGGTCCCATCCCTGAGACATTCAAGACCATACTTGATGTGCCTCTGGGCAGCATGCTGTAGTTGGAGGTGTCTTTGCTAACTGCAAAGGGGTTTGGAGAAGATGACCTTTGAAGGTCCATTCCAAGCCAACATAATCTATGAATGTGTAAGTCGTTGTTGTGTCACTAGAGGGTGCTAAAGGCTGTAAAGTATTCATTTTGGTTTATTTACTATTTCTTAGATGATCTTGTATTTCATCTTCATGGATACTCTTCCATACATTTGTTTCTTCCTAAAAATGAGTTGTTTACTTGCAACAGTGTGCGTTACTGCACACTCACTGCCTGTTCTTTTCATTCTGGCACTGGTTGGTGACAGACGGGCTATCTTAAAGACTGACCTCTTTAGTAAACAATGGGGGCTCTACAGGTACTTGGAATTTTATTTTCTTGGGGTTTTTCTGAAAGAAGGAAGCTAAGACTATGGTTATGGAAAAAGTAAAAACCTAGATGGGCAGCAGCTTGGTAAAAAATCTTTAGGAGTACGGATCTGCCCAGGGAAAATCACTTACACATGCTGGCTTAGGACTGCAGTCAGTTTAGATTGTGCCTTGTTTTCCATGGCTTTGAAATAAGGCGTTACTGGCAAAGCATTTTATAACCATTTTATATAAATCCCTTTTTCTTTCAGATGAAATACATGGGATTTCATATTACTGTGTATTGCAAACTGTAATTTAAAAAGAGTTTTGTAAGTAACCTTATTTTAATCATCCAGCTGACTTCAGGATTGTGTTTTGTGTAAAGCCGCAGTGGCGCAGTCACTCTTTGTCCTTGTCCATGTACAGAGATGGTTTAGCTGTTGAAATGCTGCACTCCTAAATAGACTCTGTGAGGAAACCAGCTGCAAGAGAAAGGGAAGCTGCAGTCAACACCTCTGCACTCTTCTGCACATTATGTCTTTGTTGTTCTGCAGACATATTAATGCGTTTCTGCATGTTCTTGGAACATGCCAGAGTCCTTAACAGGATGAAGTGGGTAAAATACAGTAATGTACTCCACAGATTTGTGCCATATGTAGGTTTTTCATGATACTTCAGTTACTTTGATGTATCACAGTATCACCAAGGTTGGAAGAGACCTCATAGATCATCAAGTCCAACCTGTTACCACAGAGCTCAAGGCTAGACCATGGCACCAAGTGCCACATCCAGTCCTGCCTTGAACAGCTCCAGGGACGGCGACTCCACCACCTCCCTGGGCAGCCCATTCCAGTAGCCAATGACTCTCTCAGTGAAGAACTTTCTCCTCACCTCAAGCCTAAATTTCCCCTGACATAGCTTGAGGCTGTGTCCTCTTGTTCTGGTGCTGGCCGCCTGAGAGAAGAGAGCAACCTCCTCCTGGCTACAACCACCCCTCAGGTAGTTGTAGACAGCAATAAGGTCTCCCCTGAGCCTTCTCTTCTCCAGGCTAAACAATCCCAGCTCCCTCAGCCTCTCCTCGTAGGGCTTGTGCTCAAGGCCTCTCACCAGCCTCATTGCCCTTCTCTGGACACATTCATGCATCTCAATGTCCCTCTTAAACTGGGGGGCCCAGAACTGGACACAAGGAAATGTTAGTCCGGTTGTTTCTGAGAATTCATTCCAAGTGAACTGTATTTTCGTTGCTTTGATATCCACTGTTGTGATTGCCATGAAAGTAGGACTGCTTCTTTTGAAACACATCTGTAGTGAGATGGCAGTTAAAATATGAGAATCTGCCTTTTTTTTTTTTTTTTAATTATTGAGATCATCATGCTGTCTGTTAACATCCCTTAGGTGGTAGTATCCATTTCCATTAAAATCCTCTAAATCTAATTTTAAAAAGTAATGGCATTGAAAACTTCTACCTTCCTTCATATTGACATTTCCCAGTATCTGTCATGCAGATAGTTTGTCAACTTAATCAGCAAGTTCTGTCTAATCCTGTGAACTTCTGAAAATGCTTAAATTCTCTTCAATTCTGTAAAAATACTGCAAGTGTTTTTAAAAAATGATTGAGCATGGGAGTGCTCTCAACCTTTCTCCTGCCCTCCACAATTTTACTCTCTCAGGCTGTTTCTAACAGACACCAAAGTGACCAGGAAATTTTAGTTTTGAAAACCATTTCTGTGTAACAGTTCTAGAACTGTACAAACTCTAGGTTTGCTGTCTCTGTGAACAGTCCAGGCTAAACAATCCCAGCTCCCTCAGCCAGTTTCATGGAAGGATTTCAGTATTCAAATTCAGCATTACAGTGCTCTCAAATTTCAAGTACTTCCATAAAAGGTAAATCAAAATAATTAAAAGTAAGCTTCGTACTGGTGAGCAGCTGAATGTGCATCTGCAGTTCCAACTAAGCTGTGTTAAACATCCTGTCAAGTCATGCTTATTTGAGAAAAGACTGGAAAGGTTTTGGTTTGTTTCCCTAGCACTTTTATATCACAAAATGTTAGGGATTGGAAGGGACATTCAGATATCAAGTCCAGCCCCCCCTACCAAAGTAGGATCACCTAGGGCAGGCTGCACAGGAACACATCCAGGCAAGTTTGGAAGTCACTAGAGAAGGAGACTCCGCAACTTCTCTGGGCAGCCTGTTCCAGTGCTCTGTCACCCTCACCGTAAAGAAGCATCTCTTTGTGTTGGGCTGAGATCTCCTGTATTCTAGCTTGTACCCTGTCCTGTCACTGGGCACCACTGAAAATAGACTGGCACCATCATCTTGACACCCACCCCTCAGATATTTATAGATGTTAATAAGATCCCCTCTCAAGACTAAACAACCCCAGTTCTCTCAGTAGCTCTTCATAGGAGGGATGTTCCGGTCCCACAATCATACTCATACCTCCTCAGTGGACTGTCTCCAGTAGATCCCTTTCTCTCTTGAACTGGGGAGCCCAGAACTGGATGCAACATTTGTGGTGTGGTCTTACCAGGGCAGAGTAGAGAACAACCTCCCTAGACCTGCTGGACACAGTTTTCTTAATGCACCTCAGGATGCCATTGGCTTTGTTGGCCAAGCGGGCGCATAGGTGTGCTATAGATAACTTGCTGTCCACTAAGACTCCAAGATCTTTCTCTGTGGAGCGGCATTCCAGCAGGATGACCCCTAGTCTGTACTGGTGCCTGATGCTGCTCCTCCCCAAAGCAGGGCTCTGCACTTGTCATTACTGGGTCTCACAGGGTTCACCTTTGCCCAGCTCTCCAGCCTGTCCAGATCTTTTTGGACAGCAGCACAGCTTTTCAGTGCATCAGCTCCCACCCGCTAGTTTTGTATCATCAGTGAACTTGCTGAGATTACACACAATCCTCTTATCCAGGTGTTTCTCTGTAACTGAATATGTTACTTTACCGGTGGTCAAAGTAGATCTTGGCTCTGTCCTGTATTTTAGCCTTGTCACTGACTTTCAAATAAATCCTTTAGAAAATGGATCTTGATAGATACTAAACTTTTATTAAGAGTCAAACTAGAACTAGACTGTCAGATCAGTTACTAAGAAAGTTTCATTGGAGAGGCAAAAGGACATTGTAGAGAGGTTGGTGCTGGTCTTTTCTCAAGGTTAGTTAGGGATAGAACAAGAGAGAATGGCCTCAACCTGCAACAGGGTAGGTTTAGACTGGACATTGGTCAGGGTCTTCTCCCAGGCAAATAGTGACAAGATAAGAGGGTGTGGTCTGAAGCTGCACCAAGAGAGGTTTAGGTTGGATATTAGGAAGTGCTTCCTCACTGAAAGGGTGATTAGGCACTGAAACAGACTGCCCAGGGAGATGGTGGAGTCACCATCCGTGGAGGTCTTTCAGAAAAGATTGGATATAGCACTTGGTGGCATGGTTTAGCTGATGTCGTGGTGTTAGGTCATAGGCTGGTCTTGATGATCTCAGAGGTCTTTTCCAGCCTCTGTGATTCTGTAATTAGGAAAAGTGTTTTTTTCACAGAAAGTGTAGTCAGGCATTGGAATGGGCTGCCTGGGGAGGTGGTTGAGTCACCATCTCTGGATATGTTTAAAGGTCATTTAGATGTGGTGCTTGGGGATATGGCTTAGGGGTGAACTTTGCAGAGTAGGATCAGTGGTTGGGCTTGATGATTCCAGGGGTCTTAATTCAACCTGAATGATTCTGTGATTTCTTCATTAAATGTTTGAGATGTGCTAGCAGTAGTTACCCTTGCCAAGAGCTAGTGATCATGTCCCCTTCCCTGGGGACAGAATGACAGCAAATCTGCAGATAGATAACACAGTTGTGATTTACTCTCTCCTCTTACTTTTTGAACTTTAAACTAATTATTTCAGTTGTGCGTCACTTGGCATAGGATGGACTAGCTGGGGTGGATCTTTGCATCGTGAAGTTTTGTTCACTGCTGCTAAAGGCAGTGCTGTCACAGTTTGTCATTCAAGAATTAGCACTTAAGGCTATCTGCTGGGATTTTTTTTTTTTTACAGCCTTCAGTGAAATGTGATTATTTCAGGTTTTCTTTCAGCTACTCAACATCTATAAAATCTGAGTGTGATAACTTACTTTAATACAATGGAGCTGTTTCAGGAATGTCAGCAGTTCCTGTAAAAAAAATCCTACTTTGTGCTAAAGTAAGAACTATACTGAAGGAGTAACCATGGTGACAGTAATGTTTTCCTTTGTGACCAGAAACAAATACACCAAGGGATTGTTATTTTTATAGCAAGATAAGGAATAATTGTTCAGTTAAGATTAGTACAGTTTTGTCTGTTGCTTTTTTCCATTTTATTTCTCCTCTGACTCCCCTGTCTGTGATGCCACATGTTCAGTGAGGGCTTGCTGTAAGATACAGTTCACACAGCAGCGTTTCCATCTACTTTCCTGGGACGTGGGACTCCCTCTGCCAGTCCAGTCTTAATCTCTACACTGTAATATTCCTGTTCTGTTGCCTCTGCCTCAAATGAGGTGGGCAATGTTGATTCATCTCTGCAGCTAGTTAGTGCAACACACTGTCATTCAAAAGTACATCACTGCTCTCTGTAGTAATGGAATGATCTGAAGAAGTTAAGCTTGAGGAAAGACCTCATCGTTCACTACAACTGTCTGAAGGGAGGTTGGAGTGAGGAGGGAGCCAGTCTCTTCTCCTTGGTGTCAAGCAGCATGACTAGAGGAAACGGTTTCAAGCTGTGCTAGAGGAGGTTCAGGCTGGATATTAGGAAATTTTTCCTCACAGAGAGGGTTATCAAACTTTGAAATGGTCTGCCCAAGACACTAGTGCAATCACTGTCCCTGGAGGTGTTTAAGCAGTGTGTGGACCTGGCACATAGAGGCATGGTTTAGTGTTGACTCTTCA
This sequence comes from Tricholaema leucomelas, assembly GCA_013400475.1. NCBI lineage: Eukaryota > Metazoa > Chordata > Aves > Piciformes > Lybiidae > Tricholaema lacrymosa > Tricholaema leucomelas. The sequence goes on from WAAF01015788.1 coordinate 50,772, forward strand.
GTGCAGGGTCAAGGGTTGGACTGGATGATCTTTGAGGTCTCTTCCAACTGGATGTTTTCTGTGATCTGTGTTGTGGTGTTTTGTTGAAATGGCTGAGGGAAAAAAAGAGTTGTATACCTCATCTGGCAGAATGGAAGGGCAGGCAAAGAGGAATTGTTTTAGAAAGTATGGAGTGCATATAGATGTATTATTTGCCCCCTTAGGCTTTTCTTCTGTGTCGTGGGTTTGCTATATCCATAGTGTTTTAGCTTAATGAGCCTTTGTTCCACCACACAAAAGAACAACCGGAGTCACTTACGTTGTGAACAGCTGTGCTTGATCGTGCCTCAGAGGTGTGAAGCTCAGACAGCTATGATGGTTATGTCTGCTGTTTGATTTGATACAGCCCGTGCTCCATCCTCTGGAACGTCCTGGCTTTCAGTGGAGGAGTGGGCAGTGGGAGATTTATGTGGAAAATTCTGAAACATAATGAAAACTTTTGGTTGGAAAACGGAGGATTCTGCAGCTCTAGCCAAAATGCATAGCTCAGCTGAAGAGTAAATGTCAGCTTTACACCACTGTGAGTTACACTTAGTATTTCCTCCATGTCTTGTCTCTAAGAAACAAAACTTAGTAACAATTATCTTACTTTTAAAATCTTTAATATTGTCTTTTGGAGGATTTAATGAAGCTAAATGATTTTTTTAGTCTTCAGAACAAATCTTCAGCGTTAGGCTGCTTACTAAAATTTGCAGCAAATGTATTGAAACAAAATCCAACCTAGAAGAGCTTTGAAAAACTGAGTTGCATAAACAAGTTACCAGGTGTGCTGAGTCTTCTTTGTAAAGTGTCTAAAAGCAGCATTGCCTTGTTCAACAGATGTGTTCCCTGTTTGCATTCAGACTTTAATCCATCGTTCCTTAATGACAAAGACAAGGTTATGCAGTTTGCTACTATTTCTAGTTGTTTTGCCTCTGTGGGTCTAAAAGACAGCAAAGTTCTGTTTGTGAACAGAGCTGAGAAGCAGTGAAGGGTCACACAAACTGGGGCTCTTACTGTGAGTATGGAAAATCAACATCTGAAAACAGGATTCATTGATATGTTCTGTAACTGTTGCATTATAAAAGAGCGTCAGCCTCTGTTAGCATTGTGTCCATAACTGGTTGTAACAATTTAATAGGTGCAAAAATGATCATTTGAAATTCCCAAGATTGCCCCTAAGGCTTCTTTTAATTACTGTGCAGATTTTTACTACTCACCAGTCATCCAGAATTGTAGCTGACTTGAGTTAATGTAGTTTTTTGCAAGCAGATAGCAGTTTTGGACAGAATTCAGTTGAGTTGAAAATGCCAAGGTGTTAGGGGTCAATCCACAAATTACTTATCCTGGCATTCATAGTGGTACAATGGTGATGCAGTCAGTAGAACTTGAAGCATGGTTGGTCTTCTGTGTGAGCTGAAGAGCCATCTTGACTCCTTAGTATAGTCTCAAGATCTCTTCCAAGATGTGAACTCAGGTGCCTGAAAGCAGATCAGAGTCACAGAGTAGTAGAGGTCAGAAGGGACCTCTAGAGATCACCTAGTCCAACCTCCCAGGTTCACCTAGATCAGGTGGCACAGAATCATGTCTAGGCAGGTTTTGAAAGTCTTCAGAGAAAGAGACTTCACAGCCTTTCTGGACAACCAGTTCCTGTGCTCTTCACAGTAAAGAAGTTTTTCCTTATGCTTAGATGTAGGTGTCTTAATCCTGAGCTGAATCTTACTCTTAGTCTTATACTACTGTTTGTAGTGTAAAGCCTCTTGAAAGCCTTATTGCAGTTTTCTATCACTTCAATCTGATAATGCTTTTTTCTCATTTTCAGAAAGTGAACTAGTGTCAGTCTGAGTCTGAAAGGTATTGCACTGGTTATGTAAAGCAGATAATAGGATGATGCCTAGCATGTCTTTTTTTTTAAACCTTATTATAGAAAAAAATCAATGTGCATCTGTGTGTAATAAGAACACTGGAGTACTGTAGGCATATTTTTTTTTTAATGATTCTTAATACTGGTTTTCTATTCCTCTGATGATTCTGAATGTTTACAATTCAGACAACTGTTTGAATGCTTTCACTGTCCTCCTCTTCATGCTGGAACTATCAGCTTTGTAGGAGCTGTTGAGATTAAATCTGAAATGGTGGAAGGGAGAGATGAACTGTAATTTCTAGTGTGCCCCAGATAAAGCCATGCATGAAGCACAGGTTCAGTAGCTTTGGATCACAGACAAGGCTAATGTCTTAGTAATTTGAGAGAGAGACTGTGCCATGCTCTGGTTGCCACCTTGAGCAGGGTTCCCCTGGAGTTCAGCTCTCAAATGGAGTGCTGCTGTGTCTGTTTACATAGACAGGACTTGGAAGTAATCCTCCCTGCAGAAGTGTTTGTCAAGAGAGGAGTATTCTTACAATGCCCTATTTAGTGCTACCTTCTCTGGAGTGTAGCCCAGTATAAGCATTTTTATCTTGTAGCATTCTTACTTGCTTTTAAGATTTGTCTCAGACCTCTTGTTTTTTTTTTTTCAAAGTTTTGCTTTTAATGGAGCATCAGACATTAAATATAAAGATGCAGAGCCCACCTAATTTTGGACAATACAGAGAACACTTCACATGCTGGCATCCTGTTATGAATTTGTTTAACGGGCTTAAAGAGACTCTGCTCACATCTTAGGAGTACCTGAAGTTCAGTACTGATTTTGCTTAGTTTCAAAGTAGTGTTTTGCATGTGTGTGCTGTAGTCTGAGGGCTGTTTGTCCTCTGGTGGGAACACACAACACAGACTGCAGTAACTCAGATTTCACTGTTGTTGGCTCCTCCATGTTACAGGGAAAGAAGAGGGTAAATCAAAGGTTGGCATGCTGTGCAGAAGGGGCTGCATACCTTTCTTGTCTGTAATCCATAGAGGAAAGATGTGTAATTTGAAATTATTTTTCTAATTTGGGGAAAATTGCTGTTCCATACCAAGTATTTTTTTGCTCTCTGTATTTCTTTATTTATTGGGGTGATAACAACTGAAGTTGGAATGCAAACGTTGGATTAAAGCTATGCTTGAAAATGCAAAACTTTAGCTTGTGTTAATAGCTTTTAACTGCTGCTGTTTGTGTTTAAGGCTCCATGGATACAGCAGGAGTGAGTTTTGCCTGTGCACATGTTTTAATCAAGCCATTACAGGGCTTGTCCTGAATATGTGCCATGCTTTTAAGCAATATGTCTTTATGGGGAGCTTTTCCCATCCCACTGGCAAATAATTGCAGCTGGTTCCTTAGTTTTATTTATGAGAAGCAGTGTAGTAGTAAGTGAAGTTTTTTTCATAACTAGGTTTTGAAAGGTAAAATCTTTCCCAGTGGTCCTCCATCATCTGGTACTTGTATGTATGTTAAGGTGGTATTGGTCTTAAAGAGAACATCTGAAGTATTCAGTAGGAATATTCCACATACCTCATGAGTCCAATTGGAAAATGATTGTATATTGTAGATAGTTTTAGTAGTCTATCACTTAGTATTAATTAAATACTATGGATGGGGCCAGTCTCTTTTCAGTGGTGCACAGTAATAAGACAACAATGGACAAAAACTTGAACATGTGAGGTTTCACCTCAACGTGAGGAGAAATTTCTTTATAGTGAGGGTGACAGAGCACTGGAATAGGCTGCCCAGAGAGGTTGTGGAGTCTCCTTCTCTAGAGACTTTCAAAACCCACCTGAATGCATTCTTCTGTGGACTACCCTAGTTGATCCTGCTTTTGGCTGGGGGGTGTGGTTTGGACTCAGTGATCTCTGAGAGTCTCTTCTAACCTGAACATTCTGTGATTCAGTGAAATGTTTGAAACTAGAGAACTTTGACTAACATCAGCATTCAAATTTAGCACTTAGACCTTGTAAATGCTATCAAGTAAAATANCTTTTAAGCAATATGTCTTTATGGGGAGCTTTTCCCATCCCACTGGCAAATAATTGCAGCTGGTTCCTTAGTTTTATTTATGAGAAGCAGTGTAGTAGTAAGTGAAGTTTTTTTCATAACTAGGTTTTGAAAGGTAAAATCTTTCCCAGTGGTCCTCCATCATCTGGTACTTGTATGTATGTTAAGGTGGTATTGGTCTTAAAGAGAACATCTGAAGTATTCAGTAGGAATATTCCACATACCTCATGAGTCCAATTGGAAAATGATTGTATATTGTAGATAGTTTTAGTAGTCTATCACTTAGTATTAATTAAATACTATGGATGGGGCCAGTCTCTTTTCAGTGGTGCACAGTAATAAGACAACAATGGACAAAAACTTGAACATGTGAGGTTTCACCTCAACGTGAGGAGAAATTTCTTTATAGTGAGGGTGACAGAGCACTGGAATAGGCTGCCCAGAGAGGTTGTGGAGTCTCCTTCTCTAGAGACTTTCAAAACCCACCTGAATGCATTCTTCTGTGGACTACCCTAGTTGATCCTGCTTTTGGCTGGGGGGTGTGGTTTGGACTCAGTGATCTCTGAGAGTCTCTTCTAACCTGAACATTCTGTGATTCAGTGAAATGTTTGAAACTAGAGAACTTTGACTAACATCAGCATTCAAATTTAGCACTTAGACCTTGTAAATGCTATCAAGTAAAATATTTTGTCTTCTGAGATCACATAGCAGCCCTCAACCATGATTTTTCTGCAGTCTGGGGGAAAAAAAAAATGTGATTTTTCTCTCTCTTTAATTTATATCATTTTTTGAATCTATGTGTGCTGGTTTGAAGCTAGCTAGAATGTTTTGGTGAGAAGAATTAGATTACAGGCTGTGAGAAGAAAACAATGTTGATGTCTACTTCACTCATAGGCTTGCTGAGATGTGTAACAGCAAGAACATAAATATAGATAACAGAATTGCTCTCTGGGCTTTGTGGGCTGCACTTCTCTCTCTAACCTAACCTGCCATCTGTGTGACTAATCCATCTGAACCTGCCATCTGTGTGACTAATCCATCTGCTTCCTAACCCCCCTGTCTGACCCTCCAGTCTATCTTGGGTGTAATGCAAGGATCTAGGGTAAGGTAGAGGGGTGGGAAGAAGGTGGAAGGGTGGTCGAGAATCCCTCCTGTGGACTCAGGTTTCTGGGAGGGCTGTTATGTTTTCTGTATTACCTCTTAACTTGTCTATTTCTGTCTATAACTGTATATATTGTAAATGTCTGCTTGTGTATTGTGCTAAGCTGTAAATACAAAGCTTCATTCAATTTCCAGAGCTGCTGAGTCTAGTCTGGGTGATTTTACAAAGTGGAGGGGGGGCGACACCTATGGTATGGGTCTCAAGCAGCACTAATGAGACTTGAGTGAAAATTTTAACTAAGATGTCTTCAGACCACCCTTCAGCATACAGGGAGAGGGAGACCTGGTTAGTCATCCAAATTAGGTTTATTTGTTGTGGGTCTGGTGTGTTTTTTTTCTTCTGGTACTTTTCATTAAAGAGCAATCCTTAATCCATTTGAAAGGTCATGAGTAGATATGTTGGTGTGACATCAATATGACATTTATTTTGAAGTCTGTGAACACTGAAGTCACTAAATATGTTAATACAGCTTGGAAGCATGGGCAGTGAAGCCTGGTAGTGCAGTGCTTCACTTGGGTTTGAGTTACATGCTTTTGGCAGTCTAGGAACATTTTTTTCTCTAATATTGGAAGTCTTAAATAGTCTAGGATATCTACTGCTCAGTTTCATCTTAAATTTCTCAATATTCTTTTTAATTTGTCCCTAGAGAAGTCATAGTTGTAAAACTCAACAAATTGCTGTAGATGATAGTTTTGGCATGCTGTAAGATTTCTTTCACCTAATGAATATTGTATAATGTGTTCTCTTTTCTCATGAGGATCAAGAAAATCTTCTCATCTGTACAGACTTTTAATGTAATAAATATGCAAATGGTAAAACTAGAATTTAACTGAATATTTAATGCAACTTCAGAGGTAAGAAGAGCAGATATGAGTGTTGCTGGATTGACAGTTTAGTAGCAGTGTTAAGCTCTTTAGAATGTCTCTTCTTCTGCCCTTATTCTACTCATATGCAAGCGTCAAGCAGTCTGAAAAGTCTGAACTAGGAATTAAAATCGTATTTGTGTGAGTGTTCACGACTAAATAATGTTGATCTCTACCAACTAGAGGAGAAAAATGGCCCAGAAAAGTAATATATCCATTTCTGGTTCTCAGGAACAAGAGCAAAAAGCTGAAGAGGAAAGAATTCGGATGGAGAACATTCTGAGTGGTAATCCATTGCTGAACCTTACTGGCCCAGCACAGCCTCAAGCAAACTTCAAAGTGAAAAGGAGGTACAGTGAAATCAATGCAATGTCCATCCTTGTTACTCAGAGTCTGAAAATGTCATCACTGCCATTGGCTTTTATTTCTTTCCTCAGATCTTGTCATAAGCACTGTGATGTGGCATTGGGGTGCTGATGCATGTTGTGATATCCTTGTGCATTTCTCTGAACAAAGCCTCCTGCTAATTTTGTGCTTAAAAAAGTGACAAAGAGACTGAGAACTGTGTTTGTCTGAAATTGTTCGTAATACAAAACATAACAGGACTAAAGATTCTCAAGAAATGGGACATCATGCTTGTCTTTAAAATCTAGCTGGTTTGGGGGAGTTTATTTGGGCTTTTCAGTATGCCTAGAATTAATAAATAACAGCTTTTCCCAAATACAATCCTTGTTTAAAGATATTCCAGTTACTGCTGTGTTTAGCAAAATTAGGGACATTATACTCAAGAGAGTTTGTTCTTCTATGTTCTGTAAAGATAAAATAACCTCTAATCTGCTTGATACTCAGCCTGTTTCTAACGCACAAGCATACAGGAGGTGACCTGGATTAGAAAAAGAGATCTGTTTAAACTTAATCCTCGATCTCAGTACATTTAAGTAGGAGGCCAGGCTTAATCTACCTATATGCGTCAATTGCAGCTAGTTTTCGTAGAGACTTACTGAAGTTCAAAACTTTTGTTTGCAGATGGGATGATGATGTTGTCTTCAAGAACTGTGCCAAGGGGATAGATGAAACCAAAAAGGACAAAAGATTTGTGAACGATACTCTGCGATCAGAATTTCACAAGAAGTTCATGGAAAAGTACATCAAGTAGTGAAGTTCTGCCTGCAGTGCTGCTGAAGGACTTGCTTCTTCCCTCCCTGTCCCACAGAATTCAAGTCCAAATACTTGGTCATGAATTCCCAGATGCTTTTCCAAGATCATCATTAGGTTCATAATTAGTAATTGCTATGTTTCTGGAGGTTTTTATTCCTGCAGTGTGTTTTCCCTTTGAGTTTTAATTAAATCAGTTCGTGGTTCATGAATGTTTTCATAGTTCACATGTGTTGACTTACTGGCTGCCTTGTAGAAGAGAGAAGCTGGTTTGCAATAAATACTTATCATTGTTTAAGCTGCTTTCCAGAGCAACCTGTATTTGTAGTGATGGTGGTTTGTAACTTACCCAACTACTTAAATGTCTGTGTTAATCAAAGACAGGAAATAGTTGAGTGTGATAAGCGTGTGAACAGGGAGCTCTACTTGCCATAGCAAATTCGACTTCTGTCCTCTGAATAGCTACCTGGAAACTTAGTAATTTTCCTTTTTAGTTTTTTTCTTGCTGTTAACCACCTTATGGTTTGGTGAGGTAGCTCCATGTTCTTAACAGTGCTGCTTTCTGGGCTGTCTTGGCTCAGCACTTGTGGGATGACACCATGTAATGCATGGTGGAACATGAGAGGAAAGTGCTCTGTGGAGCCATCAAGGTTTTTCTTCATTAATAAACCACTGCAGTGCTTAGTCCCTTTGCTTCAACCATGTGGCCAAAAGGTTCAGTCTGTGATGGTTCAGTAGTAAAAGTGTTGGCAAACTTGCAAGTGAGTGTTTTTATTAAATGAGTGATCTCAAGATACTGCAGTACACTTTGTTTACTTCTTAAATGTCCACTTTAACACTTATTCTTCAGTCATTCATATTTTATACTGTCCAAATGTCTTCATTATGAAAAGATACTATTTCTACACATAGCCCCTCCCCCCCTGTCATCTCAGTTGCCTTTAAAATCTTGGCCAAGTGATGCATTGGATATGTGCCTAACACGTGAAAAATGTAGTTGCCTCTCTGTCTAGAAGGCTACAGTGGCAGAGCTCGGATGTGTTTACTCTTGCCCTTTTTCCTTGCCTATGTTGCACTCAGCCTAGGTCATTCTTACAGGCACTGTTTCACAATAACATTATTTTCAAGTTCTTTGTTTGAAAATAGATCTGATTTTCTGAGAGTAAATACAGAGCACAATGTTTCATATTTTTGTTAGGCATGACTCTGGTATCCTGTACAAGCTTTCATTAGCTTTAGCTGTATTTTCCATCCTCTTGTTAAGCTCTGCATAGTGCACTAATGCCAGCAGCTAATGCCTATATTTACTTAGAAGCAAGATTTTCTGCGTGCTTAAAGTCATGTGAACTACAGCTACTGGAGGAATATATGTTTGTGTTGCTTGTGCCTCACGACAGTAATGATTCTTGGGAAGCAGACAAGGGGGTGTTGTTTGTAATTCTCTTTCTTTAGATTAAAGCTACTGAAATCTTGGTGTGTATAGGCAATGTATGTAGACAGAAAAAAATACCAAGAGCTGTACTTGTCAGAGTCTGGCAGTGAAGAAGCCAGCTGCTGCTTTAGGTCTGACCTAACAGCATAGTTGTCATGGCAACAGCAAAAAATACCTTGGTCTCTCAGTATTACAAGCTACAATCACTGTGCCAAGGGAGCAAGTGCGCCCACAGTTTTATTGGAGGGGGGAGGCATAGCTGAAACGCCAGTTCAATGCCTTCATGGAAATCAGAAGTGCATAATGCCATAATTTGTGTGCCTGAAGTAATGTAACTCTCTTCTTGCAGAAAATAGTACTTCTAGGAAGTCAGATGGTTTGGGTCAAATGGGTTGGGTGAGCTCTTCAGCTATGCAGGCAGTTCTCCACACCCACAGAAGCATCCCTTCCTTAAACTTTTGCATAGCGCATAGGTGTACTCAAGTCATTCTTTCCCTTTCTCCTTCCCTGGTTCTGGAGGAAGAGCTGTAGGGGCCATGTGGTTCCAGGCTGCAGCTTTATTTGTTGGCATTGTTCAACTCCACCAAAGAATTTCCAGATCCTATCTGTAACCTCGCCCCCCTCAAAGCTTTTGTATCTTAGCCTCCTGCAGTGTAAACTGACCCACAATCTGACGACTCAGCAATGCACAAATGCAGTATGATAATTAAGGAATCTCAAGCCTTATCTCTTGGTGGGTTTGACATCATTAACTACTGACTTCTCATCAGTACTGGAAAACCAAAGCTGTACTTTTTACTGGGGAAGAACCCTGTGCTTTCAGCATTAATGTGGTATTGATGTTTAATGTTCTACAGTGCTTCTTGTACTCATCTAGAAAGAGACAAGCAGGCCGTTTGTTGTAAAACTGCAGTGTGACTGTGAGTTCTTCCAGCCAGACTCTGACGTTGTACTCCTCTGCTCCCAGCATAGCTCTTTTCCAGGAACCTTTGTTCATCATGACAAATAATTTTCAACAAAGGCAGTGAAGCTGGCAAGGCAGCTGCCACAGGAGGTGAAGTGGAAGAAAGCTAACATTCGGCACTTCAAGGAATGCAATATTTTACAGCTTTGTTTAGTTTTACAGGATTGTTTAATCCTGTGCTTTTGTAAGCAACACCTGAACCCTCTGTAACTTGAAACAAAGCCATTTAGTGTGGCCAGCAGGTTAAGGAGGTGACTCTCCCCCTCTACTCTGCTCTGGTGAGACCCCACCTGGAGTACTGCATCCAGTTCTGGAGCCCCCATTACAAGAGGGATGCGGATGTGCTGGAGCATGTCCAGAGAAGGGCCACGAGGATGCTCAGAGGGCTGGAGCACCTCTGCTGTGAGGACAGACTGAAAGAGTTGGGGCTGTTCAATCTGGAGAAGAGACTGTGAGGTGACCTTATTGTGGCCTTTCAGTATCTGACGGGGACCTACAAAAAAGGTGGGGAGGGACTTTTTAGTGTATCAGGTTATGACAGGACTAGGGGGAATGGAGCGAAGCTGGAGATGGGGAGATTCAGACTGGACGTGAGGAGGAAGTTGTTCAGCATGAGAGTGGTGAGAGCCTGGACTGGGTTGCCCAGGGAGGTGGTTGAGGCCCTGTCCCTGGAGGTGTTTAAGGCCAGTCTGGATGAGGCTGTAGGCAGCCTGCTGTAGGGTAGGGTGTCCCTGCCCATGGTAGGGGGCTTGAAACTAAATGGTCCTTGTGGTCCCTTCCAACCCTGACTGATTCTATGATTGTATGATTCACTTGCTTTATTAACAGTTCCCCCCATTTATGGCTGTCTTCGCTGTTGCATTGGACCTGAAAACCAGGATCTCTTTTTCCATGGGACTAACAGTTGAACTGGCAAGGCATTTATTTTTTTTAAAGTCTTTGTCTTTCAAATTTTTGTTAGGAATATTTCTAAAGGGATTAAAGTGCAAGGGATAAAGCTTAAGTCCCACAGCCAGAAATAATTGTGCGTAGACAAGGTTCTAAATGTTTAGCAGCTATTTGTCTTCCTTGAGTAGGTGACTGACTGTTACAGGCTTCATGCTGAAACTCACAATATGACTGTGTCTGTTTTCCAGGATTTCGTGTAGTCCTAGGTACCACATAGGCATCCTGTCCATGTCTGGAAGGAGCATTTTTGATTTTCCTGTTGCTCTCAATGCAGAGGTGATGTGGTAACTTGCTCTGTTCACGTATGAGTGCCTCCTGGATAGCTCAGCTGGTGCCTGCTGTGTTGACAGCCTGGTGTCTTCTTTCAGCCACACGCAAGTCGATTCCCATTGAGCTGCTGAAATTTCTGTCTGCCTGTTTTTTTTTCTCCTTTCAACTGCAAATACCTTAAAGTGTCTCATACTGGAGGTGAGATCTGAGCACAGGGTCAAACCATGAAGTGGATGGGCGATGCTGCCTTGAAGTGCTTCACTTCAAAAGAAGATGCGTAGGATTCAAGCCGTGGAGGGATGTGCTGATATTGAGATTTCTTCAGGCTTAAGTGTTTATTAGTATCTGCAGTCGTGGCTAGTTGGAGTCTGAAGCCTTAATTCTCTTCTAAGGACAGTCAGAATCGTATAGGGGCTTCTCTGATTTATTATTTCCTCAGTGGCTACTGCTCTGCAATGCAGATTCAGGAGGAGGGAAAGAAAATACCCATCCATGGAAGTCCTCCTTACATCTCCTTTAGATATTCAGGGTGAAATTTAGTTACTTGATGGTCAAGAACAAAACTTCCTTGCTTATTTGGGAAAAAAACTTTTGAATGCTTTTTCAAAGAAATGAATTATTCATTTTGTTTAAATTCAGCTACTTTTTTTCTTAGGCAGGCTGATAGATTGTCATGTTTAGTGATAAAAGCAAATACAACCTCATTGCCATACTTCATGTCCCCCAGGATCTGTTTCAAGCAGAGCATAAATAGGCACATTTGGAAATGTCATGTTGCCTAAGAAAGGCTCCTCTGAGCACTCTTTTTGAGCTGGAGGTAAGTAGAAAGTAGAATAGTCATAGAGTCAACCAGGTTGGAAGAGATCTCCAAGCTCATCCAGGCCAACCTAGCACCCAGCCCTATCCAAGCAACTAGACCATAGCACTAAGTGCCTCATCCAGGCTTTTCTTGAACACCTCCAGGGACGGTGACTCTAAATCTCTCATTTGAAATAAATTAGCACTGAATTCTTATGTTGGTTAATTGTGGGTGCATTTTAACCTTGTACTGCTTTCCTCCTTTGAAATAATACAGCTTAGCTTTCATGAATTTCAGACTTGGCTCTTTTCTTGTCATAGGTGGGTGTATCATGGGATATAATCGAAGACCATCATACTGTGTCTGGCAGGGAAATAAGATTGAAAATGAAATAGTGCCTGTGTCTAGCTTTTTAATTGCTTTGGTTCAAAGAGTTGGAATGTAGCTAAATTATAAGATAAAAGTGTCTGTGAAGTGTGGGATTTTTCCCCTCTTTGTTGCACCTGAGCAGCAGTTCAGGAGCAGAAGCTTAGTGCCACTGATCTTAGCAAAATCATAGAATTCATAGAATGATCTGCGTTGGAAGGGACCTCCAAAGGTCACCTAGTCCAAGCCCTCTGCAGTCAGCAGGGACATCTTCAACTCGATTGTGGCTTCAAACTAGAGAAGAGCAGATTTAAATTGGATGTTAGGAACAGGTTCTTCAACTATGAGAGTGGTCAACCACTGGAACAGCTTGCCCAGGGAGGTGATTGTGGGCCCCATCCCTGGAGATAATCAAGGTGAGGCTTGACAGGGCTCTGGGCAACCTGATCTAGCTGAGAATGCCTCTGCAGACTGCAGGATGGGTTGGACTAGATGACTTTTAGAGGTCCCTTCCAACCCAGACCATTCTATGATTTGGTGATTCTATGACCTCCCTTAATGCATCTAATAGCCTCAGTGGTTGCAATGGAGATGCAGAAGGTCTGAATTAACGTTGCTCTAAGTAGAGGGAGAAGTGTCCACTGTTGGTCCCTTTGGTAAATTCATGGGTTATGCACCTGTGAGTAGCTCAGGCTGGAGGCCACCCCTGGTCCTGAAGCAAGACCTGGGCAGTGATGTCTTCTGCCAGTATGTGTGGAGCACTGAAGTGAGATGAAGCAAATACAGTCCCTGGTAGAGAAAAGTGCTTGTTGGCATCAACAGTAGCTGCACCACACTTCTGTGGTGGGCAGTGGTTACCCACTGGGACATGTCTGGGGTAGCACTATCCCATCAACTAGTTATTGGAGATGAGAGGATTTATGGATGAAACCTTTCCTTTTCATACTACTGCAGCCTGCCTGCCTGGCTCCTCTTCAGCATTTATTTGTTTGGTGTGGGTCTGTTATTTAATTTGATCATTTTTTTCCCCAAGACCTCCTTGCCAAGAATATCAGATCTGAGAAGGGGAACGAGCATGTTGCAAGAAAATAGGCAGATGCTATGAAGCACCTTGGTACAAGGGAATGCAAGGAGGGGCTTGACACGAGACCTGGAGGGCATTTGGACCATACTCTGCTCTCTAGTACTAGAGACAGACACACTGCAGGACTAGCAGATGCAGAAAGAGAAAGAAGGAAAATAACACAACTGTGAAGTGACCTGAAGGGAAGAAACCAAGGGACAGGAAGGAGTGTGATGGATGAGCAGGAAAGATGAGCAGAGTAATGTAGGCAGAGAGAAGCTCTTCCCACTCCTGTGCCTTAGCTGAAGAGGTGATAACTCACTAACTAGGACCAGATGGACTCATTTATCTGCTCTCACAGCTCAGCAGAACTTGTTTCAGCTGCCACCAAGGATGAGTTTAAGAGTCTCAGCACAGACCATTGCTCTTTTGACAACCAGTTCAGGGGCCTGTCAGCAGGTTTTCCAAAGCACTCAGCATCCGTGAGAAAATGCTGGGCAATGTCTGAAATTGCAGTCGGTTAAGAAGGGAGCTGGAAGCTTTTGGAGATCTAATTTCTGTCCCAGGATGTTTGAAAACCAGTGCTCTGAGCAATTAATCCTGTGACTGCCATGGCTGTGGTTTTATCCCAGCATTATGCTGCTGGCTGCCGTGGAGTCATTCTTGGTCTTTGCTGTTGTAAATGGAAGAGCAATACCAACACGTTTCTAAATACTTGGAATTCTTTTCTTAGTGAAGTGTGTTTTCTAAATGGAAATTAGAATAAACCAAAGACTATTCTGGAATATCCTAAGCATCCTTAAAGTCAGTTGTGTCTTTTTCTGCTGAGTGCAGGGAGTCTCATGGAATGAGCCTCTGCCAGCCACAGGGACAGTGAGTGTCTGAGAGCACCATCTGCAAATCAAAGGTGGCAAGCTGGGCTCTGGAGAAATGGGTTGATGTCAAATGGCATAATTATGGCTTTTAATTCTTTTCTTTCCTCTTCAATGTCTTAAGTTTTAAGGACAAAGCAGTGGAGAGGAAAAGTGTGTTGGTTGGTTGGTTTGCTTGCTTTTTAACCAACATGCAGTAGAAGAGAATATAGCTGGTAATTTTAAAGCAATGTCTAGAGGGCTCAGAAAGTTTGAAGATACTTCCAAGCTTTCTTTTCATTTTTATCATGAGCTGGGAACTGGAAACCACTTGGTATCTGCAGGTGCTGCCCTGTGCAAGATGACATGAACTGGCATTGGACACCAAGGCTATAGAGAGCTTTGCTGAAACTATTAACACCCATAAACCAAACACAACAGATGCAGTAGTGGCTCCAGCTCATACCTGTCAGCTCCCATAGCTGTATCCCATAGATGTAACCTTGACAACTGGTGTTTTCATGCTGTTGTCTTAGGCACAGTTGGAAGGGACAACACGAAAGAAAAGTGAAACAATTTGAAGTCTTGAACTTGTCTGTGGAGCTGCTGCCAGCAGAGTGCTGGTGCAGGGGAGCAAAGCGTCTCAGATGTGACTTGGATCAACTGTTGCCTTCTTGAATTGCAGTTTGGTTGTAGCTGCCCTGGGCTGCCATGTAACCACAGCCCCACCAAGGGCTGCTCATCTTGATGGAGTTTCTGCCATTAGATGAGCAACATCAGCACTGTGGTTGGCTTTTAAGGCTGTCATCAGGTTGACTGGGACAGAGGAGATTTCCCTGTTTACTAGGGTAATGCTGAGATGTAACTAGACCTCTAGAATACTTGTAAGCACCTCCTCACTCATCCTGGTGAACATGATGTAGAATTTTACAAGTGTGCTCTCCTTTCCACTGTGGGGAAGCTGACAAATACAGCCTGGAACACATCCCTGGCCAGGATCTCTGTAGCTCCCCTGGAGCATGAGTGCATATATGAGAGAGCATCATGTGGGACAAGGTAGCTGCTTCAACATGTGAGCTTAAGCCTTGGAGGGAGGAATATCTGGACCATACAGCTCTGGTCCTGGCAGAACCTTTGAGAACTGCCGTCTGCTTAGTGGCTTTGGCAGGGCAGCACCACTGGCTTCATATCTCCTCGAAGGTTTACATTAGTGCAGCACTAAAATGCAGTTCTAGGAGCTAGATTTTCCTGATGTAATTGGCTCCTTCTCACTCTGAAAAAGGGTTAAGACTAATTAGAAAACTTGGGGCAGGGTGGCTGGAAAGTTGCCCAGCAGCGAAGGATCTGGGGGTACTGGTCAGCAGCCATCTGAACATGAGCCAGCAGCATCCTGGTTTGTGTCAGGAAGAGTGTGGCCAGCAGGAGTAAGGAAGTTATCTGACACCTGTAATCAGCACTGATGAGGGTGCAATTCAAATACTGTGTTCAGTTTGGGGACCCTCACTACAAGAAGGATACTGAGTTACTTGAGCAGGTCCAGAGGGCAGTGAAGCCAGTGAAGGGTCTGGAGAACAAGTCTTAGGAGAAGCATCTGAAGGAACTGAAGTTCTTCAAGTTGGAGAAGAGGAGGCTGAGGGGAGACCTCATTGCTGTCTACAACTACCTGAAAGGAGGTTGCAGTGAGGTGGAGGTTGGTCCCTAGTTCAAGTCAAAGGACAAAAGGAAATGGCCTCAAGTTGCACCAGAGGAGGTTTAGATTGGATATTAGGAAAAATTTCTTTACTGAAAGGCTGGTCAGGTATTGGAAGGGGCTGCTCAGGGAGACGGTGGAGTCACTGTCCCTGGAAGTGTTCAAAAAATGTGTAGACACACCACTTTGGGACATAGTTTAATGACCATGATGGTGGTGTTAGGTCAGTGTTTGGACTTGATGATCTTAAAGGTCTTTCCCAACCAAAACAATTTTATGATTCGCTGAGTTTCTTTTAAGGGAGCTCAGCAGCTCTTGGGACCAGAGAACTGAGGGCAGTGTTCAAAAAGGGAGTTGTGGAAGAAGAGAAAAGTGTAGTTATGCTCCTCTGCCCCAAGACCTTCAACTAATTTCAGCTTCAAGAGGAGAGGCCAACCAGGCTACTTCCCAAGACACCTTGTATTACAGGGGACAATATTCCTGGGTTGCATGTGTTTCATCCCTTCAGCATGGGTGTGTTGTTGTTGGTGGTGAAACCCAGCACACTGTAAACAGCCCTGCAGATCCTGGCTCTACATCCACTAGGAAAAGTAGTTTTTGAGAAGCTGCCTCGAAGCCTTCTCGTTGATTTTCTCCTGGCTGCTTATTTGTGATATTTTAACAACTGTCAAGCTGCAGTGTTTGAATTCCCCCAAATCCATGTAGTCTTCATTATGACAGTGCCTTGTTTCTTCTCAAAGTATTTTCACCCAGGGTGAAAGCCTGGCTGAAAACACAGGATCACAGAATCACAATCAGAGATTGGAAGGGACCTTGAAAGATAATCCAGTCCAACCCCCATGCCCGAGCAGGATCACCTATACCAGATCACACAGAAACACGTCCAGGTGGGTTTTGAGTATCTCCAGAGAGGGAGACTCCACAAGCCCCCAGGGCAGCCTGTTCCCTTCTCCTCCATGCCAGGCATATGGAAGGAGCCCAATGGTCATGAAAACACTCTTCTTTTTTTTTTCCCCCCTTGCTTTGAAGCATTCACATTCCAAATCCAAGCCTCAGGCTTGCTCGGCTGCGTCTTTGCAATCCTTTAACACTACCCCTGCAGAATGCAGAGACCACAGAGAAGACAGAACAGCCTCACTTGCCCATCAGGGATCTTTTTTTGCAATGACCTCTTTGTTGTTTCAGCCCAGGGAACTCTTTCACCTTAGAGGCTGTAAAACATAGCATGATGGGTCAAGGCAAGGCCAGAGAACCCAAGAGAAAGAAGCAAACTCAAGCTCCTCTCATATAAACTAGATCTTTTCTTGTCCCCACTCCATTTACATGCTGCATTTTTGACTCCTCTCTGGTGAGCAGTGTTCATCTGGCAAGGGACAGCTCTCATCAGCAATCAGAGGCAGCATCAGTTTTTTCTGTGCCTTGTCTAAAGAGTGTCTGTTGCTGGTGTTTTCCTTATGAAATGATTGAGCAAATGGCTCAAATGAGGCAAGGCCACAGCACCCTGCTCCCTTTCCTGGTGCCTCCAACTACTTTAAAAGTTTGAGGGAAAATAAAACATCGAGTCAGGTAAAACATTTCAGCTTACTGATTCAGAAGGGCCAAAGCAAAACTATCTCCTGGAGACAGAAAAAAAAAAAGAAACAACAAGCTTTCAGCTTCTGTTGAACCCCCTGGCTGTTCTTTGTGAAAAATGTTGGGTTCTGGAAATGCAGACTGATATTTTAATAATATTTAGAATAATCTCTGTTTACAAAAGAGTTGTGTTTTATGTGAAGGTCAGTGTCTTTTCCAAGAATAGAACTCTCTTTCTTTGGAAAACCAGAGGAAGGGCTTATTTATATAAGGCTGAGCAGTTCTGGTACTCTTCTCAGCTCTGGGGTGGCTGAGGGCTGGAGGGGCAGCCAGCAGGACAATCGTTGCCCCGCTGCACTAGCCCACCCAGTGCTAAACCTTCCCATTATGTCCTTATGCCAAAGAAGTCCTTTTTTCCCCAGTTCTTTTCTTCTCCCCATTCCCATTCGGTGATGTTCCAGAGCTGAGCACCCCACCCTGAGCCAGCCAGGCTGTAGGGAAGATTTGCTTTGCTGGCTTTCAGAAACAATGAGCTTGTTTTGGAGCTAAGGGCCTCTTGGCAGCCCTGGCATCTCACCCAGGAATCACTACAGTTCTGCTAGAGGCATCTCTCTCCCCGCTCAGACCCCATCCTATGTCAAAGTCTTTCCCTGCCCATAGGCTATGTCGCCATCCCAGCTCTGTCCCCCCCTGCCGTAATGCTCTGGCTGAGTATCGCTGACAGAAAGGCACAATCTTCCTCCCACACAACAGTGGCTATGCTCTCTCTCTGGGTCAAATCTTGAGGATCTTGGCTCAGTCTTTGCTGGCTTCTGGAGCATATCCCACTCCTATTTTTGGTACTGCACTCTCAGAATCACTTTGTGCATCTAAAAGCTCTTAGCAGCAGTCATTAGCACCACGGCAGGCAGTGAGCAGGACAGCACTCTTGGACATAAGTGATGATGAACAAAGGGCTTACCTCCAGTAAACCGAAGGCTCCATAGTGCTGCTCCTCCTGCATCTTCATCTTCCTCTTTCTCATCCCCCAGCAGTCCCTGTGTGGGCTGGGGTCTTGGCTCCTCCCAAACTCCCAGCCTCCTTCATCTCCTGCGGCTCCTGTGGCCAGTTGCTTTGCACTGGCCCCTCTGCCAGTCCCCACCTCCTGCTCTTCCGAAGGACACTTCATCAGACCATTTTCATACCCTGGGCAAATGCCAACATGTGCTGGTGCCCCTGGACCTAGGGAGCTGTGTCTTGGCAGTGCACCACCCAGCTAACATTCAGCACCTGCTTCCCACTGTATTTCCTGACCAAGACCATAAGGGTGGACCAGTGCTAGGGGATGGATGGATCCTGCCAGGCCAGCTTAGCAGGACACAACTCATCCACCTGTGTCTGTGCTGAGTAAAGATGTGTGGCTGGGCCACAGGGGCATGGCCGTGTGGCCCAGCAGAAGGTGCTGTGAATGTCCCCACTCCCAGGGCTCGTTCTCTCCTATACAACCATAGAACTCCCACCTGGACCTTCAGTGAACTGTCATCCACAGCACTCCTGGGGCTCACAGGCATTATTTTGACCACTTTGGTGGTGGGTATTTTAGTCTTTATTCAAGTTTCTACCACAAAGTAAGAGATGTTCCTTAACCTCCGTGACTGGGATTTTCCTAGCACAAGGCTGAGGAGCAATGGATGTCTGGGTGGTGGGTCACAAGCACATGTGGATGTTTGAGAGCATAAAGTCTGCTGTGACGGCAAGGCACAAGAAGCCAGGCTGTGAAGATCTGGCCATGAGCCTTTTGTGTGTGGCCTCTGCAATGTACTCAGAGCTGGGCTGTGTTTTCAGCCTGGGCAGAGCAGGTTGAAGCTTGCCACAGTGGAGAGGGCCAGCAGGCAAATAATATTGCCCTGCGGGCAACTGGAGGTCCAAGGTTTGAGCTTCCCCCCTGCCTGCATTTTTTTGGGGTGTAACATCCAAGGTGGGGCTATTCTAGTGTTTACACTCAGATGGCAGTTAGGTACCTACCTGCCTGCTCCTTAGGTGCTCCTTCTCCTTCCTACCTCTGGTGGGGAGGTCTCCATGGAACGCAGGCTGCATCTGGTTTGAGGTGCAGGAAACACACCAAGGGGTGACATTGCTGAGAGTGAAAAGGAGGATCCCAAACTCAGGACCTCTCAGGAGTCCTCCATCTCCTCTTCAAGGGCTATTTTCATAGCTCTATGGATGAAAAATAGAAGGTTTGTGGTTTACCCACAGCCTGAGTCAAGTGACAAGTGGCATCCCTCAGGGGACCAGTGCTGTTTAATGTCTTTGTCCGTGATATGGACAGAGGAATTGAGTGCACCCTCAGCAAGCTTGCAAATGACACCAAGCCATGTGGCACAGTCGATTTGCTGGAGGGCAGGGATGCCATCCAGAGGGACCTGGACAGGTTGGAGAGGTGGGCCCAGGCCAACCTCATGACATTCAACAAGGCCAAGTGTAAGGTCCTGCATCTGAGTCGGTGCAATCCCAAGCACAGATACAGGCTGGGTGGTGAATGGCTGAGAGCAGCCCTGAGGAGAAGGACCTGGGGGTCTGGGTTGATGAAAAGCTCAACATGAGCCTGCAGTGTGCACATGCAGCCCAGACAGCAACCCTGTGCTGGGCTGCAGCAAGAGCAGTGTGGCCAGCAGAGCACGGGAGGGGATTCTCCTTCTTTACTCTGATTTCATTCATCAGACCCTACCTGGAGTACTGTGTGCAGTTCTGGAGCTCCCAACACAAGAAGGACATGGAACTGTTAGAGTAAGTCCAGGGGAGGGCCATGAAGATGATCAGAGGGCTGCAGCAGCTCTGCTATGAGGACAGGCTGAGAGAGTTGGGGCTGTTCAGCCTAGAGAAGACTTCAAGGAGACCTTATAGTGGCCTTCCACTATCTGAAGGGAACCTACAGGAAGGCTGGAGAGGGACTATTTACAAGGTCTAGTAATGTCAGGACATGGGGTAATGGATTTAAGCTGGAAGAGGGGAGATTTAGACTGGATGTTAGGAGGAAGTTCTTTACAGTGAGGGTGGTGAGACACCGTCACAAGTTGCCCAGGGAGGCTGTGGATGCTCCCTCCCTGGAGGTGTTCAAGGCCAGGCTAGATGAGACCTTGAACAACCTGTTCTATCGGGAAGTATCCCTGCCTATGGCAGGCGGTTGGAACTGGATAATCCTTGAGGTCCCTTCCAACCTAAACCATTCTGTGATTCTATAAGACAAGCTGAAGAGCTGATCCCTGCTCAGCTCCCAGGTGAGCTGGGAAGGCTCTTTGCGTTGGTATCAAGGACCATAAATCCACTTAAGTGGCAGGCTTGCTTCCAGTCTTGCTGGCTGCCTTGAGGTGTGCAGATGTGCTAGCAGGAGCCAGGACAAATTTCGTACCTTCCAGAGGACAACACAGATTACAGGGCCTAGCTTTGAGCATTTTTCTTCCCGGGATGACAAGCAGCTGCCTCTTTAGGATGCCACAGAATTAGGTCCCTTTGCCTTGGGGAAGTGCTCAATGATCCTTGGGTGGATTTTTGCTGTGGAGATGTTCCATACCATGATACATTTGCAAATCCCTCTCTGCTCTGAGAGACAGCAGATCACATTGCCACGTTGCCTATAGCAACATCTCCAGGTTGAAAGTAAGCGAGCTGTGACAAATGGATGGATTTTCTGGTGGGTGTGTAAGGATGGTTGATATCATTACTGCAACTATTATTGCTGCCACTGTTATTTACAGCTCTGGGGACCTTGGAACATCTGGTTTTGGTTAGGGATGCAGCAGTGTGCAATTTAAAGGCAGCATCACTCATATCACACCTCCACAAGCCTCAGGGTGCACCAGGCTGGGGTGAAGAGTCTGAAGTCACAGCAGATTTGATTCTCTTCTCTTGCTTTAACAACTGCTTTGCTTGCCAGGACTCTGGTGGAAGAAGGTCTACAGCATGAGCAGGGAATCTTTTTTCCTGGGAAAAATGTTTATCAGTGTGTCCAGGGCAGTCGGATGCTGCAGTGTGCTCAGGCTGTGTGATGTGCTGCTAATCTCTAGGGATTGTGCTGCTCAGCAGGTGCCCAGTCACCAGCTCAGGACTCTTGCTGCATGGCGCACAAGTCAGAGGGTTTTGGCAGAAAGTGTCTTTGGATGAGCTGAGCTACACAGAAGTGACTCACAGCTTAGGATGCCTTAGTGTCTGGAGCTTAGGATGCCTTAGTGTCTGGGTGGCCCTTTTTGGGTTATTCCACTGTACTCTTGATTTTCATTGCTAATTCATGTTTCAGGGAGCTCATCAAAGCCTGCGGTTCAGTGCTCCAGCAGGGAGGGATACCTTCGTGTGGGCTTTGCATCCAAACCACAGTGTGCTGGCAAGTAATAATTTGTTTCAGAAGAAGCTGTTTTTTGAGGAAGAGTCCATAGTCACTGCAGGGGTGGGGGGGGGTGGAAATACTTTGACCTCATAAACTTTAATTTTTGATCATTTCCCTGCTGACTGTTGACCTTTAGGCCATTTAGTTTGCTCTCTGAGGCTGAGGTTAGTCATGGTTAAAAGAAGGATATGGCTCACAAGTGGCTCTTGCGCTCCCCTCCCAATCACTCAGCACAATCAAGCATCCTGGGTGGGGGTCAGAAGTCATTGCACCAGCCTACAGTTTTCCTGGGATTTCTTCTTTGCAGCATGTTTTTTCCAGAAGTGCCACAAAGCCTTCTGGAAGAGGTCTGGGAAAGCATCAAATCTTAGGTCAGCCTCTGCTCCACCACCCTGGGACCTGCTGACCTCTGCAGTGCTGTCCACTCAAGAGGATGGAAACAAGCACTCTGTTCCCCAAGGAGGGGTTGTCCAAAACATTCTAACTTCAAGGTAAGGAGGAAAACCCAATGGCATTTAAATAGCCTTCTTGTGGTTTCCATTCATTTGGGGCTGGTTTCCATCATCCTGGTTTGCTGCTGTGGATTGGTGCTCAGCCATTCACTGCCAGGTCCCCTCCTGAGCCCAAGGACATCTTAGCCAGAATGGTCCCAGGAAGGATTCAGGACATTTAAAATGGGAAACTCAGGGGAAAAAATGTGCTCCCATAGTATTGTTTCTAAGAGCAGTGAAGAACAGAGGTTCCTTATGACCCTTCTTTCTAGTGACAAGATATCTATCAGTTGCCATGACAGATAATGCTCTTGACAGCTTCTCCAAAGGCCTTACACTGAGCAGCAGTATCACAGAATCACAGAAAGATTCAGGTTGGGAAAAACCCTCAGGATCACCAAGTCCAGCTGACAACTACTATACAAGGTTCACTCTAAACCATATCCCCAAACACCACATCCAAACACTTTTAAACACATCTGTTTGGATGAGCCAAAATAGGCTTATACATGTCCTGGCTTGCCCAGACATGTTTTTTTCTGCCCTCCCTCCTTCTGCTGTGGGGAGAAGCAAGGACAAAGAACCTGGTGCCACTGAGTCTAAGGACTCTGGCTTGCCCAGACATGTTCCGCTGTTCCCCCTCCTTCTATGCTGGGGGAAGCAACCACAGGAAAGGAAAATGAAAGGCCTGGCTTAACCTAGTATGGTCAAACTTGGAAAAGTGCCATCCTGATTGGCTAATTTATGTCCAAAGGTCCATTAGTCTTGGGCTGTATTGACAAAAAGGGATGAGCAGGTAGAATGGTGTGTGCTGCTGCCTCACTGCATCCTGAACTGCCTGCAAACTCCACTGCCTCGAGTTTAGCAGGAACAGGCTCTAAATGCCTGCACGCGATCAGCCTGCCCAGCCAGCGTGACATGGTGCCAAAACCTCACGCGGCATTGCAACCTGCCTGCCCCTCTGCAAGGCTTCTGCTGAATCAGGAATCAAGAGGAACCAGGTCAGAGCCAATGTTAGAGACTCACAGCTTCCTGAGAAAAGAGCCTGGGAGAACTCCAAAGCCTCTAACGGCTTTGAGACTGCCGACAGCAACCCTTCCACATGCTTTGGGTACTGCCTGATACTATTTTGTGAGTAAATACTTAAAGCCTCTTGTTGCCTTCTGCCGCGAGCAGAAAGGAGCTTCCTGCATCCATCTAGTGCATATGCAGTATAATTAACCACAAGCCATATATTGACTGCAAGAACCTTCTCTTCCAGCATAATGGTTGCGTTTGCTAGCTACCTCTTAAAGTGTTGTAGTTTTCATAGAATCATAGAATGGTTTAGGTTGGAAGGGACCTCAAGGATCATCCAGCTCCAACCCCCTCCCATAGGCAGGGACACCTCCCACTAGAGCAGGTTGCTCAAGGCCTCATCCAGCCTGGCTTTAAACACCTCCAGGGAGGAAGCATCCACAACCTCCCTGGGCAACCCGTTCCAGTGTCTTACCACCCTCACTGTAAAGAACTTCCTCCTAACATCCAGTCTAAATCTCCCCTCTGCCAGCTTAAAGCCATTCCCCCTCATCCTGACATTACTAGACCTTGTAAATAGTCCCTCCCCAGCCCTCCTGTAGGCTCCCTTCAGATACTGGAAAGCCACTACAGAGTTTTGCCTCTTCCCTGTGTGTATAAGTATCCAAATTGTGCATTTTGAACCTTGTGAATAAGTTTTCTGGTGAGATTTAATATTGATAAGCCATGTTTGTAGTTATTAACAACTTTCACCTGGATATCACAATTAATACAGATTATTAATTTTGTGTAATTCATTACAACATCCAGGGTTGGTGACTCAGCTACCTCCCTGGGCAGCCCATTCCAATGCCTGACCACTCTTTCTGTGAATTTTTTTTTTCTTAATGTCCAGTCTAAACCTACCCAGTTGCAGCTTGAGGACATTCTGTCTTGTTCTATCACTATTTACCTATGAGAATAGACCAGCACCAGCCACTTCACAATGTCCTTCAAGGGAGCTGTAGACATCAATGAAGTCTCCCCTCAGCTTCCTCTTCAACCTGAACAGCTCCAGCTCCTTCAGTCACTCCTCATAAGATTTATTCTCCACATCCTTCTTGTATTGAGGTGCCCGAAACTGAACACACTCAGAGAGGCAGCTCTTATTACCAGAATTTCCTGGGCTGAGTCAATGACTGTGCAGTCACAGCATGGTGCATCCCCCAGTGCCACTGTGACAATTTGGGCAGCTCAGCCACTCAGGCACAGCAAAACCCTTGGGTGCCTGTGCAGCACAAGGTGATAGCTGCAGCTATGCTTCAAGCCCTTCTGATCTCAGAGTTCATACACAACTTGGAGGAAGTTGTGCAGCACCTCTGGCCTTTGGGTCCTGCTGTGTAACACACAGATGGCAGAACAAACTGTAGGACTGGATGAGGCATTTAGTGCCATGGTCTAGATGACTGGATAGGGCTGGGTGGCAGGTTGGACTGGCTGATCTTGGAGGTCTCTTCCAACCTGGTTGATTCTGTGATTCTGTGACATGTAGATTCTCTGCTGATGGGGACAGATCCATCCCTGAAGGTGATCGCTTCTAACCTTCAGAGCCGAAAATGAAGTGCTGGAGAAAATGAAACCACATTTGGAGGGCCCATTCCAAGTGCAATCTGATAATCCAACATCTCTATCCCCTTTCCATCATGCTGATGGCTCAGCATTATCTGTCTATCTGTCTCCTCCTCTGTATTCCTGTCTGCTAGAGAGCGGGGCCATTATCCATGAATCCAGGCTTTTTGCCTTATCTAATTTAATCACATTTGTATTATTTCACTCTATGGGGTAATTTAGTTCCTCCAAAATGATATGCAAATCCTTTCTTTTATTTTTAATGGGGGATTATGACATATTTATGTTACTATGTATTATTTCTTTTGCCACTGGCATTGCTAGAAATGTTGAATGAGGTCCAGGCCTGAAATTTGGGTATCTCTTTAAGTTATCTCCCTTGTGGCCTGAGAAAACCTCTGCTGAGACAGAGGGTCTCTTTTAGTCCATTTGCTACACATCTCAATTTCCTCCCACCAGGTGTTGTTTTCTCCATTTAAATTAATAATTTCACACCACAAAAAAAAAAAAAAAAAAAAAAAAAAAAAGAGTGCTAAAGTCTGGCAAGATATGATTGAATGCCTCTTTTTTTACCTTGAAAATCAGTTATTCAGAAAAGCTTGCAGAATTCTCTGGCAATTATTTGTTTGGCAGCTGTAATGTAGACAAGTGGAGCTGTAGTAGCCCAGGGCATCTTTCTTGCCTCTCTTAAATTACTATTTTCCAGCACTGCTTCTAAACCACCATAGATTAAATTCAAATACTTGTTGCTGAACTTGCAATTTCATGGCCAATTCTTCCCTGACTCTGGGCTGGAGCTGGCCTCGTTCCTTCAATTTGCATGCGTGGAGTTCTTTGAGATCTCCTTCCCCTTCAGATGTAGTTGTTTCCATATCCTAATGTCCATCATCCATCTTGAGTTTGGTTTGAGCTTCAGCATCCACTTCTTCCCAAAGCCTGACAACAAAGAGTTACATTGTTTGAGGGATGTAATCTGGAACTGGTTCAACAAGGCCAAGTGCCAGGTCCTGCACTTGGGTCACAATAACCCCATGGTAAGCTACAGACTTGGAGATGTGTGGTTGGAAAGCTACAAGTTGGAGAGGGACCTGGGGGTACCAGTTGATAATTGACTGAACACAAGTCAGCAGTATGTGCAGGTGGCAGAGGAGGCTGATGGCATCCTGGCTTGTATTAGAAACACTGTACCAGCAAGAACAGGGAGGTGATCATCCTCCTGTACTCAGCACTGGTGAGGCCACAGCCTGAGTATTGTGTTCAGTTCTGGGCCCCTCACTACAGGAAGGACATTGAGGTGCTGGAGCATGTCCAGAGAAGGGCAACAAGGCTTGTGAAGGGTCTGGAGCACATGGCCTATGAGGAGTGTTTGACGGAGCTGGGGTCATTCAGCCTGGAGAAGAGGAGGCTGAGGGGAGACCTCACTGCTCTGTACAACTACCTGAAGGGAAATTGGAGTCAGGGAGAGCCCAGACTCTTCTCCATCATGAAAATGACAGGACTAGAGGAAATGGTTTCAATCTGTGCCAGGGAAGGTTCAGCTTGGATGTTAGGAAATAATTCCTCATTGAAGGGGTTATCAAACATTGGAATGGTCTGCCCAGGGTAGTGGTGGAGTCACCACCCCTGGAGGTGTTTAAATAGCATGCAGATCTGGCACCTAGGGACATGGGTTTGGTATGACCCTGCTGTGCTGGGTCAAAGGTTGGACTGGATGATCTTGGAGGTCTCTTCCAACTAATTATATTCTGTGATTCTGTATCTGTAACCTCTGCTACACTCTAGGTACACAAAAGTCACATTTCTTTTTTCTCTCATTTATGTCTCATGAACATTTTGCTAGTTTTGATTTCCTTTGTAAGTTGTAACACAGCTTGACTTTGGCAATTCTCACGTTACCCTTGCACTGCCTGACCTTTAGAATAAAACTCTCTTTTCCCATCCATTGTAGGCTTGTGGTTATTCCTAATATCCTTTTTGTGGTAATTTTTCATCCAGTTAAGGCTTTGGCCACTCCCCTGAGATGATTCCTCTTTTGCCTGGGATTGCATTCCAGATCATTACAAATTCAATTGATATCCCTGATTAATTCACTTAATTTCTCAAAACTCTCCCCTCTGAAAAAAAAATTAGCCTCAAGACAATTTCTTGTTAATTTAAATACCACAAGGGCATTAATTCCAAAATATTTTCTGTGACAGATTCCTTTAGGATGTCCTTATTTCTTTTCAAAGCCAAGCCAAACAAAAAAAAAACCAAACAAACCAACCAAGAAACCCTCTTCCCACATGTTGGATTAATGACACTTCACTAAAGAAACCAGGCTGTTGCATCCAGGAGCATCTGCATCCCATCATCACTAGCAGTGCGATAGGAAGTTAAGGTCTTCACAGAAGACAGTACTCCATATATGACTGTATCAGCCCTACGACAACAGCAAAGAAATCCCTGTCCATATCCCCATGTGTTCCTAATAGAATAGAATAGAATCAATCAGGTTGGAAGAGACCTCAAAGATCATCCAGTCCAACCTATCACCCAGCCCCATCCAGTCAACTAAACCATGGCACTAAGTGCCTCATCCAGGCTTTTCCTGAACACCCCCAGGGATGGTGACTCCACCACCTCCCTGGGCAGCCCATTCCAAGGGCAAATCACTCTCTCTGTGAAGAACTTCCTTCTAACATCCAGCCTATACTTCCCCTGGCACAACTTGAGGCTGTGTCCCCTTGTCCTGTTGCTGGTTGTCTGGGAGAAGATGATAATGATCTAGAGGAAGGTGTCAGTGCTACCTTTGTATGGCTCTTGACTCCCTCCTCTCACTGCTGACCCCTCCTAGGTATTTCCTATCTGAAGCACCAAAGGAAGCGATTCCCTCTCCTTAGTTGGTGCTCTCATTAGACCCTATTTCTGCAGAGCACTGTGAGATCTGTTTACTCCTCTCCATCCCTGCTGTTGAATCCGGGTCTCATTCAGCAGTTCCCAGATGCTTCACCAGCTTGATGCAACTAACTGCCTGGTCTGCAGACTCACCCTGGAAGCTGCCATGAGAAACAGCTGGTTTCCTTGATACAAAGCCAACCTCTTTGAAAACTGTTCTACTGACTTTCCCTTCCCTTCAATAGGTCTCAGTCACAGAATCACAGGATACTAGAGGTTGGAAGGAACCTCCAGAGATCGTTGAGTCCAACCCCCCTGCCAAAGCAGCATTCCCTAAGGTAGTTCTCACAGGAATGCATCCAGGTGGGTTTTGAAAGTCTCCAGAGGAGGAGACTCCACAACCTCTCTGGGCAGCCTGTTTCAGTGCTCTGTCACCCTCACTGTGAAGAACTTTTCTCCTCACGTTGAGGTGAAACCTTTTCTGTTCCAGTTTGTAGCCATTGCTCCTTGTCTTACTGCTGCTGACCAGAGAAAAGAGATTGGCCCCATCCCCTTGGCACCCACCCTTCAGATATTTATAGACATTGATCTCCTCTCAGTCTTTTCTTCTCAAGACTAAAACCTAAGTCAAATCTAAGCTTATTATATCCTGCTTTACTTTAGGGCCTTAACTAAGGTGTCGTTTAGAAGTGCCTGTAGGTAATTGGTTGAAACTAGGCCTCAGCTTCAAGGCCAAGGATGACCTCTGTCCACTCACCTTCTAGCCTTGTTTTCCTCTTCATTGCTGTCATCTTGTGAAACTGTGTAATCCTAATCCACAGGAATCCATGTTTGAGGACCTTTGATGTTTTTGGGTCAGAGAATCATAGAATCAGTCAGGGTTGGAAGGGACCACAAGGATCATCTAGTTCCAACCTCCCTGCCACGGACAGGGACACCCTACCCTAGAGCAGGCTGCCCACAGCCTCATCCAGCCTGGCCTTAAACGCCTCCAGGGACAGGACCTCAACCACCTCCCTGGGCAACGCATTCCAGGCTCTCACCACTCTCATGCTGAACAACTTCCTCCTCATGTCCAGCCTGAACCTCCCCACCTCCAGCTTTGCTCCGTTCCCCCTAGTCCTGTCACAACCTGATACACTAAAAAGTCCCTCCCCAGCTCTTTTGTAGGCCCCCTTCAGATACTGGAAGGGCACAATAAGGTCACCTCGGAGCCTCCTCTTCTCCAGCCTGAACAGCCCCAACTCTTTCAGTCTGTCTTCATAGCAGAGCTGCTCCAGCCCTCTGATCAATCCAGTGGCCCTTCTCTGGACATGTTTCAGCACCTCCACATCCTTCTTGTAATGGGGGCTCCAGAACTGGATGCAGTACTCCAGGTGGGGTCTCACCAGAGCAGAGTAGAGGGGGAGAATCACCTCCCTTGCCCTGCTGGCCACACTTCTCCTGATGCAGCCCAGGATCTGGTTGCCCCTCCGGGCTGCAAGTGCACACTGCTGGCTCATGTTGAGCTTCTGGTCCACCAGCATTCCCAGGTCCCTCTCCTCAGGGCTCTCCCACCAGTCACTGCCCAGCCTGTATTTGTGCTTGGGATTGCAAGGCTGAGTTCTTTGGGACCTAGGTACAAATGGGATGTCAAGTAACTACTCCATTGCTGCAACAAGTTAGCATCTGCTTGTAATTTAGGAGGGACTCTGCATAGTAACACCCTTTCTCCCGTGGTTTGCAGCACTGTGACTGCAAAAATCAATAAATGGGGGAAGTGTCCTAAAACATTTTTGACCTTTTTTCCATATGTTGGTTTAGGACCTTCCAAGGACCTAGCTCTGTGCCTTCTATTCTATTGGCTTTCTGGAGATAAGATCAGGACCTTAGATCATCTTTGTCCTGTGTCTTAAAACCAGCAGGAACGTGCTCTGCCTCCCATGCACCAAGACTGAATCCTCTGACCTTTTTCCCAAACACATGAGCTAAGAGGCACATTCCTAACTTGGAGCCCAAACAGTTATATGACTGAGACCAAGTTGCTGCATTGGCCTAGAAAGAAAGGTTTAGAAGACGTTGGAAAGGTCTGACAGAGATGTTTCACCAACACAAGATGCTGTCCTCACTCTAGAAATGTCCCATACTACCCAGGAAAAAAGTGTGTGGTCCTATATGTCCCTTTCATTTCTCCCTCTTTCTATGAAGGTATATTAAGGGAAAGCTTGATGCATGCTTCATCCACCAAGAATGCATCTGGCGATGGGTGGACACTCCATGGTGCTTCCCTGATGGTTCCACAGGCTGCTATAGGGGGCATATGGAGCTTGTAGGGTGAGGAGGAGAGTGCTAAGGGTCTCTCCCAGGTGCTGCTCAGTACCCAAGCAATGCTGGGCAGCTATGCCTTCCCATGCCTTCTCTCCTGGGATCAGCCATGGGTCACAATTTTTGCACGTGATGATAACAGCAGTGCCAAGAGGCTCTTAGGACTCCAGAGTGAGTCCTATCGATGGATGCCGAGTGAGGGGTGAAAATGGAGCTGTTCCCAGGGCAGGCCCTGAAATGGCATTCTTTTGCCTGGTGAGCTGGAGGTGAGTCTGGGTGTCTAAAACCATCTCTTCTACTTAGAACTTCAAGTGCATTTTTCACATGGGAAAAATCTTGCTGTTGAAGGATCCAAAGAGAAAGCCGACATGCCTTGTTGGATGAAAGCTGCTAAGTGCTGGGCAATGTTTGCTCTTAAGAGGTGTGTGAAATTCTTCTCTAAAACTGAAATTACTTTGGTCTGGTTTGCACTTGAGCAGGTGGGTGATGAGGCAATAAGACTGAATGCACCCAGAGGCTATGTAATAAACCTAAAATGTTTTTAAATGCAGCCCCGTTCTTAGGAGGGCATCATCCTGTTTTCTCCAGGCAGACCCAAACCCTGTGCTTGGGTTGATACTTATCTGAAAAGAGCCAAGTCTGAGCTGGTCTGACCATAGTCTGCGGTCACAGGATAGTAACAGACAATGTTCTTTCATGGGCATGCAGCACACTCTGGTACCAAATTCTTCACCTTCAAACCTCGTTTTTGCCACCTGTGGTGAGCTAATTGCATTCTTATTCTTGTTCCTATTCTTTCTTACTCATTTTCTTTTATTCTTCTCCCTCAATCACTTCCCCTTACTATTGCTATTAGTACTATTACTAGCATCACCATATTACTATTGCATCATCAGCACCAATACAGGGTGGAGAAACTCTCTGCACCAAAAATACACCCGTGCTGTGTGCTGCACAAACACTAAATTCCCATGACTCCCATCCCAGAGCCTTCCCAGTTTAAGCGCTAGGGAAGAGCAGGCACAATGGGGCAGCAGGGACAGGAGATTCCTATGCTGCTCTGGCACACAGGCAGACCCCTTGCTGCTGGCTGGCTTTCCTTAGGAGTTGGCATGTGGCTGCTGGAAACTGGCACTAAGGACCTGTTAATGGTAGATGGGGACAAGGGAAGCTGGTAGTGAGCTCCAGCTGGGGTTGGGTGCAGGCAGGAAAAGAGCCAGTGTGCACACACACACAGAGCCATCTGGGTAACTTGATAAGGAGGGCATAGCATCTGAAAATAAAGGCTTCTCCATCTAAAAAAAGCCCTGTGATGGGAGGGAGTGCTGGGGGGGGAGGAGGGGAGGGGATGGGGGATTATTGAACGTCTGAGTGAAAGGCCTCTTACTTCTGTGCCAGACCCTAGGGAACTTGTACAACAATTTCATTTCAAAAGCACTGAGCTGGTGCACAGATAACAACAACAACAATAATAACTACCATTATTAGTCACAGCCTGAGACAGTACCGTTGGGCTACCACACGTGGGCTCACCACACGGCGTTGTACAAACACCGAGATGAGGGCAGCCCCTTCCTCCCAGCTGTTCAGTCATAAAACTAAACAGGGCAATGTGGAGGCATAGTGGCACACAAGGACCTCAACACCTGGGCTTTCGCTGCCTGTTTCTGGCAGAGCTGAGTCTGGAAAAGACAGAGGCAGCAGGGTGAGAAGGGTGGGATGAGTCTGTCAGTCCACAGCAACAGTGCAGGTGAGCAAACTGGGGGGAACAGGACGTGGAGGAACAGGGCGTGGATAGGGATGTATCCCTGCAGGGAAACAAGACGTGGGTGGAGATGTTTCTGAGCAGAGAAGCAAGGCATGAATGGAGAGGTGTCTGTGCAGAGGAGCACAGGATGGCTGAAGTTGTGTCCCTGTGAAGAAGCCCCTTCACAGGGGCTGGATAGGGACAGCGCACCACAGCCCCCTCTGCCTACCCCGTTCCCCACCTAGGGGGCAGTCAGATTACTGCTGCCCCTGGTATCATGCCCACTCCAGACCTGAGTTTGTGCAGGTGGTAGCTTCAGCTCTTGAATCCACTTCAGCCTCAAACTTGACTGTGGTACAAAATGTAGGCTCCATGCAGGAGTGAAGTGGCTATGACCTATCTGTAGGCTCTTCTCCAACCTCTGTGCGAGGTGGCTGGGCCCACAGACCCTAGAGGTTCCCCATCCCTGCATCCTGCTTCTCCCAGCCACGAATAGAGGAGAGGCCTCCTGTCACCAGGGTCTGCAGCTGGATGCTGCTGCTCCTTCAACAGTCCCAGGGCAGCTAGTTTGGCTACTCCACATCCTCCATGGGGTCATTAGGTCCTACTATTGATGGGCTTGGGGCACAGACAGCAAAACACAGTGGCTACTGGTCCTCCAACAAGAGTAGGATACCATTGGATTAGGTGCTTGGCCTGGTGGTTTCTGGGTGTGCTATAAATTCAGGTAGAATTCATCCTCTGAGCATCCTTTTTGGTTTGTTTCTGGTTGGTTGGTTTTGGTTTTTTTTTTTTGCAGTGTGATTTTAAGAGTGAGCCTACAGGAAAGGCTTGTCTTAAAAATACTCTGAATAACCAAGTCAAGGGAGGAGACCTCCATCTCCTCATGCCCTGTGACACTCCTTTCCCTACTAGTGCTTCCTCCCAGTGGGATTTCTCCTGCCTATGTTGACAAAGTCCCAACCCAGGAACTGGTGGGGCAATGTTGGCTGCTGCCACAGTCCCCCACCCTCACCCTGAGGCCAGCTGTTCTGTGGGAAGCTTCACATGCCTGCAGGGTCACTGTCTGCTCACCCTGCTTCTGCAGAGGCCTGAGAGGGAGGCCATGAATGGGGAGTCAGAGGCCACCAAGCACCCAGGGAAACCGCTACAATAGCCAGGCATGGGTAGAACCTTGCTGATCATTTCATTGCTGCCTCTCCCAGTAGTACCTGGGAAGACACAAAGCTACCATCCAGCACTGAGACTTACTGTGGGCCCTCAGCTCCCCTCAAGAGGGGCCAACAGGGTTCTGGAAGGTATCTCTCATCGTTGCCCTGCTCTGCATTAAAGCAGAGGGTGCTGGCAAAGGAAGTCTGGACTGCAGCAGGGCCATGCAGGGTTACTCTGGAAAATATGTGTGCTGATATTTTATTCATCCAAGAGCTGTAGTGGTTGGTATGAAAGAAAATATCTTGTGGTCTTTCATACCTCGAGTCAATGAATTCCTGGGCCTTTTATAGCTCAGGAATGCTGGGCACTCTCGGCTGGTTTTACAAGGCCATGAAGCTACAGCTTAAGGTCTCGATGAACATTAATCATGGCAGGGACAATGACAGCTGCTCGTGTTTTACCCTGCTCTCAGGCAGGTATTGCACTTCTGCACATGGTCCCCTGTTTTCCTCATTAGCTTTGGTCTGCAGAGAGGGAAGGTTACTACCTTTAGGCTTGTGAGACCACTGGGTTCATCAGTTTTAGTAGTGGGAATCAAGGGCTGAGGCTCATGCCCTGCACCTTGGTGCAGTGCCAGCATGGGAGGCAGCTCAGCAGTGGCCTGCACCTCCTTGCTTTCACCCCAAGGCTGCTCTTTGAACAGCACTCTTGCAATCATGGGGGCAGCCAGGCTGGATGTGGCTCTGGGCAACCTGATCTAGTGGAAAGTGTACCTGCCCATGGCAGGGATGTTGGAAATAGATGATCCTTGAGGTCTCTTCCAACCCTGACTGACCTTAAATTTCCATGATCTCTGTAACAAAAGCTACAGACATAGAAGATGGAGTTTAGGGTCCACACGCAGTTTGTCTCTCAAGTCCAGTGTACAGGCCAGGAACGGCAGTCTAACACAAACCCCACCAGGTGCACAGAGCTGCTGGGTCTCTCTCCCACCCCACTGCTGTCTACTTTCTGGGTGAGCAGAAGACTTAGGAGACACTAAAGGTGGTCTGGGAACACAGTTCAGACCCAGTTTGTTGGGTTGCATCCAAACCCAAGACTGAGCAATGTGGTGGCAAGCAAAGACCTGGCAGCACCCTTCTCATGGGCAGGAGATGTGTGCATGTTTCACTGCAGTATGCCTTCAGTCCAGCCCAGAGAAACCTTTAAAGATGTGAAGAATCACAGCTTTTCAACAAGGATACACATTTGTTCCCCTATAAGGCAGGGAGTGAGCCCTGGAGATGGCAACAAACCAGAGCAGAAGAGACGTTGTAGCTGCACAGTGCACAGCACAGAAGTGACAGGTCTCATCTTTTTGGGTGGCACTAGACTTGTGATTTTTCAATGCTTCTAAATGACAATTTTGTTAACATTTTTTACTTCTTCTGAGCCTTCTCTCTGCATGTGACAAGTAAGGATACCACTGCTCAGTAGTTTTGGAAACATGCTGTAACCGAGGATTTTATAACATAGACAAATTGGCTCTGGACATTTGCTTCTTTGCATGTTTTTTCCCTGAGGCTGATAGACAAAATGTACAGCACCTGGAGACAGTGTTAAGAACAATATCCTGTTTTTTTTGGCTGAGGCATCTATGGTGAAGAGAAAATCCAAAAAATGGAATAAAATGCCTCCTTGTTACACATGAACACAGCTTGCCATGAGGCTTTTCCCACCCTAATACTCCACTGGCTTCTTTCCTCCCATGCTCTTGAAAAAACAAGGTAGGTCCCAAATTTTACTGTCAGACCTTGACTTGAAGGAAGTTGAGAAGCCACAGTCTCAGCAACCCCCAGATTTTTGTTCTCAGTGGTAAAGAGCCAGGACACTACAAATACTGCTACTGGAGTATTCAGAGGGATCAGGCTGACCTGTGCTTGCATGGGTAACACAAGGTGCTGTGAGGTGACTCAAGACAGCCAGCATGGATTTGCTAGGGGCAAATCCTACCTGACCAGCCTAGTGGCCTTCTATGACAAAGTGACTATGTCAGTGGGTAAGAGATGACCTATGGATGTGATCTATCTGGACTTCTGCAAGGCCTTTGACACGGTCACCTATAACACCCTACTGGCCAAGTTGGGAGATACAGATTTGATGGGTGGACTGTTCAGTGGATAAGGACTTGGCTGGATGGTTGCATCCAGAGGGCTCAATGGTTTGAATCCAGATGGAGAGCTGTGACAGGTGGTGTCCCGCAAGGATGCATACTAGGACCTGTGCTATTTAACGTTTTTATCAGTGTTAGACAGTGGGATCGAGGGCACCATCAGCAAGTTTGCAGGTGACATCAAGCTGAGTGTCGATATAGCAGAGGGACAGGATGTCTTCCAGAGGGACCTTGACAGGCTGGAGAGGTGTGCCCAGATGAACCTCATGAGGTTCAACAAGAGCAAGTGCAGGGTTCTGCAGCTGGGCCAGAACAATCCTCACTATCAATACAGACTGGGGGACGAGGAAATAGAAAACAGCTCTGTGGAAAAGGACTTGGCAGTGCTGATGAACAAGAAGCTGGACATGAGCAGATAGTGTGAGCTTGCAGCCCAGAAAGCAAATCATATCCTGGGCCTCATCAAAAGGTGCACTGCCAGCAGATACAGAGAGGCGATTCTGATACTTTGCTCTGCTCTGGTGAGACCTCACTTGGAGTACTGTGTCCAGATCTGGAGTCCTCAATATAGGAAGGACATGGACCTGATGAAGGGGGTCCAGAGGAGGCCATGAAAATGATCATGGGGTTGGAGCACCTCTGCTATGAAAGACAGGCTGAGGGAGCTGGGGCTGTTCAGCCTGCAGAAACAGAGGCTCCAGGCCTTCCAATACCTGAAGGTGGCCTAAAAGAAGGGTGGAGACAGACTGTTTACCAAGGCCTGTGGTGATAGGACAAGAGGCAATGGCTTCAAACTAGAGAAGAGCAGATTTGGACTGGATGTTAAGAATAGGTTCTTTACTATGAAGGTGATGGACTACTAGAACAGGTTGCCCAGGGAGGTGGTTGTGGCCCCATCCCTGGAGATAATCAAGGTGAGGCTCAACAGGGCTCTGGGCAAGCTGATCTAGTTGAGGATGTCCCTGCTGATTCTGCAGGAGTTGGCCTAGATGACCTTTGGAGGTCACTTCCAGCCCAGACCATTCTATGATTCTATATGTGTAAAGCAAACTGCTGCTCAAGTTCCTGCAAACCCCCATGACCTTGGCCAACACACTTCTGCCCAGGGCAGGGGTGCAATTTTAATGTCTGCGAGGATCTGGGGAGAGAAGGCTGGAACAGGCAAAGGAGAACCCATAAGAGAGAGATGCCCTTAGTGGCTTTCAGGCTTTCATGCCTTTCATGCTTGCAGCTCCCTGGGACCCAATTCAGGAATTTTCTAACAGACACTTGCAAAAGCATGTGAGAGCCTGCTAAGCAAATGTCCCTTGCTCAAAGACTTAAGTAACTTCTGTTCCACTCCCCCCATTTATTTCAGCTGCATGAGCACACATATAAGCAATACTTCCACCGATCTGGAGCATTCCCTTTGCCCTTACAACAGCTTGAAATGGGATCCCATCACCTTGTTCCTCACTGAGGACATTATAGTAATTCAAGAATATCTACATCTACAAGGTGTTTAGGTATCTCACTCACGCTGATCCAGTATCTGTCAGATAAAGAAGCCCCAGACCCTCAAGAACAACATCAACAAAAATCAATGGGAGTGCTATGCTTGGCAGGAATGTAGGGCTAAAGGATCTTCTGATCCTTACCAAAGTGTTTCATTGAGTTTCCACTCTCGTTGCCCTCAGGTGAAGATGATCTCACAAGAATACCGCTGCTCTTGCTTGGCAAAGCTCTCAATTTGATCCTCTGCTTTGCAGATTTTGTGCCCACATGCACCTACTGGTAGCACCTGCTGTGGGATCTTTTCATTAAGAGCTATGAAAACCAGAGAAGATGCAACCTTGAAGTCCTTGAGGTGTGACTTTTCAGTCTTAGCACACAGCATACAAAGCTTAGAGAACTGCTTAAAAAGTCCTTTCTTCTTGGAAACGAAATATATTCACACTGGAGAAGTGGGAAAATAAACATGTTTATACATTTATTATATACAATATTAAGGCACAAGTTTAAACAGCAAAGAATAAGAAATCTTTGGCTGACCAACAATACCACTATTTGCTGTGGGTGACACATAACGTCCTCCATTCTTCCCTATGTACAAATAACCCTCCAGCTGTACACCACTGTACACCAACTTCTCTATACAACCAAGGACAACAACAAAGGACAATATTTTACAACTAGCTACCAACTCCACCTGGAATGGCTACAGCACAATTTCCCAAAACACAACAAATTTCCAAGAGCTGTGAAAATCAGCACAAATGGAGCTGCTCCGCTCTGTTGAGAGGGGCTGATATATGGCAGTAGTACTCCATACAAGTCTTGCTAGCACTCAGGCTGGAGGGTGACCCTCTGGTCTTCCAGACCTCCCTCCAGGAAAAACTAACACCTCTTGAGTTCATCACAGTTGAGGAGAATGAACCTCTGGGTTTATTCAAATTGTTGCTTACAACAAGAGTTACTCGCACTGTAGTTTCTAACAAACAGTTTCCTCCATGTGCCCTCTATCTGAGTCAGCATCAGTTGCAAACATACCTTTGGATACAAGAAACTGGATGGACTGTGATCTCCATGAGAAGGAGGAGTGCTGTACTCTAGCCGACTTGATGAAGCTTAGCTGAACCACTACCAAACACAACTGAAAGTCACATCACACACACTGATCCAACACTGTTCATTCTGGACGCCCAGGTGTCTGCTTGTACGATTTCATCAAACAGAACAACACAGCCAGTAATAAAATGCTTAGGGACTCCCATGCACCTGGGTATCCTTATTTCTTGGAGAAAAAAGATTACATGAAATATTCATCATAGTTTTATTTGTATTCCCTTGCTTTTATCTTCCTCCTGCCCCATTTCTACCACCAGCACCTGAGGAAGAGGCCACGGAGGTGGGGTGGCGCTGAAGCCACGCGTGGGCCCAGCTTTTATACAAACACGACATTTAAATTAACTGTAGAGGAAAAAAACCCTTTAAATTAGTTTACAAGGCATATATTAAGCTACTTAACATCTTCCAAGGGTTTTACACATTTGGTTTCACACTCCAAAGCTGCTAATACTCGAAACACAGGGGTGCTTGCCTGCACAACCTACCCACCACTACTTTAACAAGTGCAAAAGTCAGAAAGAGGACGACACTGACGTAGGTCTAATTCTATGTACACACAAAAATAAGTGCATAGATTGAACACAGCCATTTTGTTGCTTTTGTTGTTGTTGTTTTAAAAAGGTATCAGTGAGGCAGCACTGAGTGCAAGACTCTGGCCTCTAAAGGCTTTGAGATTGCAAGGATTTGAGTCTTTTGTGAAAGTGGAGTTTAAAGTGCCTTGTTTTTCACAATCAATAGCTCCAATTTGATACCTATAGGAAGAGGCAGCCCTGAGCACACAATTACTTCCAGCATCCATTACTTTCCCACTCTAGGTAGCTTCACATAAAATCCCATCACCCTTTGTCCCAGAGCCAAGTTCTCAACATCATTATGGTGCACCTCAAGGTTCAGGAACTGCAAGTCAATACAAAAATACCTCACAGAGGAAAATTTCCCTGTCAGCATGTGCAATGCAGGAAGCAAATGGTATGCCACACATAACACAGCTGGTGGGTTGGCTGTCTTACAGACAGTTGCCACCCCTTAAAAGAAATCAAGAACTAAGCTGAAAATGAGAAATGTTCCATACTGGATAAAATTAGGGTGAAAAGGAACTGTAGTATGGAAAACAGATGATGCTCACGTACTGCTTTACAACTAAACCCTTCCCAGCCTGATCCTACACCCCTTAATGCTCAGTCCCAGGTCAACTTGAACAGCAGATCTGTATGCTCAAGGAAGGTAGAATTTGGCTGCAGGCATTGAGAGCAAGGAAAAATCCTGTTCTTACCACAAACACACTGATTTTATGTGTTTCACTGCTGTGGACCAGTGCAAGGTAAGACGCATCTTCTGACCTCACATACAAACCCAGCTTAACTCTGAGAAAGCACCTACACAACCCCCACGTGAATGAGTTCTGCAGTACACAGGTCTTTGAAGAGCCACTGAGACCCTCCCCCAACTCTTCCTCCTGAAACCTTCCTGTAGTTACAAAATGGTTTGTTTCAACAGAGTCCTCCTCCCCCACTTCTACTTTCATTCTCCACGGGAATTTCAGCCAACAACTGCTCCTACCAAAAAAAGGAATCTCAGCAAGCTCTGAGATTACAAGACATGAATATTTGTACTGTAAAGCCAGCTCCAAGAGCAACACTTGTCCAGCCAGGAAAGAGGCACCTGACCTGCCTGCCCAGGAGAACCATACCACACCACTTCAAGCAAATACTTACGAGAACTTGCTAGGTATACATACAGACCAATTATTACCAAAATGAAGCAGTGAATACTTCTGAGAAATGAACTGATACTGAGGAAGATGCAAGTTTCTCCTGGATTATTCAGAAACTCCCTCTGTCCTCAGAAGAACCAGGATTTCTCTCCCTGCCCCAGCTGCAGAGGCAGGAAAGCAGCAGTGTGCACTCAGTCTGTAACTTCGCTACCTTCTCTTTACACCTGAAAATGCAGTTTTCTTTTCCCTCAAAGATCCCTTCTCACATCACTTTCCATTTTCGAAGCCCATTTCTGCTCAGAAAATCCCAGATGTTCATTTCTTTGCTCCTCTTTAGTACTCTTGATTTCTTGACTGGTCCAAAGATTCAACATGTCAGACTGAAGCTCCATTTTGGGCACAAACTTTCTCTATCTTTCTTCAAACTCTCAGGGTTATTTTTTTAAGGTTGGCACACCAAGGACCACGTTGGCTCTCGTAGTACACACAAGAAACCCCAGAGATGTTGTCCTCTACTCAGATGAGGACTTCCATCATGTCTGTATCTGGAAACTCAGGCTTGTGGAGCAAATTGCTCACTCTGCCTTTGCTGTCAGGCAGCTTCCCATGGCTGGAGTTCTCTGCAATGGAAAGAAGGGAAAGTTGGTCTTCAGCTCAAATTCAACAACAATTTGTTCAAAGCAAATATAAACCTGTTCTTTGGCAGGGGTGGCTGTGATAGTGGGGCTCATCTTAACTGCACTACATACTGAAAGGCAGCTTTGGTCAGGAGACAGAGAACCTGTAATGTTGAACTCCCTGCATAACGACAGCAAGTGTGTGTTGGTGTGCACAGGCCCCAAAGGCAGGCACAAAGAATACTTAAGAGACATACACCGAAGCACTTTTGGAGAGACAAGCATTTGTGAAAGGCCTGCCTCACTTTATCAAGTTATTACTTCTCATCTGATCCGCAGCAGCTCTCCACATG
This sequence comes from Tricholaema leucomelas, assembly GCA_013400475.1. Lineage (NCBI taxonomy): Eukaryota > Metazoa > Chordata > Aves > Piciformes > Lybiidae > Tricholaema lacrymosa > Tricholaema leucomelas. The sequence continues at coordinate 90,832 of WAAF01015788.1, forward strand.
TATATTCCTGCTCTGCAGCAGGTACAAAACATGACTAGAACAGTATATATTGCTTTGCCGGTGGGAAGAGCCAAGAGGCCATCCCTCTTAGCTCACGGCCAGTTATCACAATATGTGATAGATGTTGTTAGGTGTTTTACCTTTGTTATCATAGTTCTTGACAGTTAAATTCAGGGAGAACTCCGATTTCATACAAACAGGAAAATCTCAGAAGGCTATTTTAACTGTACCTGGAAATAAATTCCAGTCTGGCTTGCCCAAAACACAGTAATCCAGAGTTTCAGGGACTACTCAGCCCCACTAATGGGGAAGTCTTGCTTTTGAGATGAGACGAATGTGTAGGAAAAGGACTTTTCCAGAATGATGTGTGTAAAATAAATGTCTTTCTTGGTAGTAGGCTGCAAACCAGCGGTTTCCACCTTTCAGAAAGAATTGCAATTGTATTTCTTTATCCTATCTCCTAGAAGAACTGTAGCTTCTCCTCCCAGGTTTCCTTCAAAAATTAGGGTGAAAATGGTGCTTTTACTAACTATGGTTTAAGTTGAAAGAGAAAGGTCTGAGCAGGTAAGAGAAGTGTTTTCAAGGTGTGAAATACTGTCATTCTAACTTTGGCAGCATGAATAATGGCATTTGTAGGAAACTGCCTGCCATGGTCAAGTGGAGCTTTACAGAAGCTGCTGAGCACGTAGCTCTGCAAAGCCAAGCTGGGCAGTCTTGGAAAGTTCTCTCCCTACAGTTCAAGAGTCCCTGAGGAAACCTCCCCATCAACTTATAAACTGAGAGGGCATCACCCTGCTCCATCAATACTGGGGTGTCCCTGGGGATCTGCTGACAGCTCTGGAGTGCCTGCATTTGTCACTGAGGCGGGGATTTGGCACAGCTCACCCAGTTTCTCACTGGCCGCTCGTGTGCCCGGGGGCCGCGGGGCTGGGCTGTGTGACGGGGTGGTGCCCAGCCGTCCCCGGCCAGGGAAGGAGGCGGCGGCAGGCCAGAAGAGCTCAGCGCCTTTCTCCGTCTGCGTGCTGCTGTCTTTGCTGCCTGTCTTGGCGTGGGAGGCCGCCGGCACTGGGACAGGCATGCAGGACAAGGAGGGCAGTGGAGGGGGCAGTGAGTGGCCCGATGGGTGGTCGTGGTGCTCCTTCCCCAAGAGCAGTCCTGAAAACACACAGAGGTCAGCCACATCCTAGTCCGAACATAAGTGCTGTTCCCCACAGAGCTGCAAGGTGCTGGTCTGGGTATGTCTCTAGCCTTTTAGCTGGGATTACCTTTTCCCCTTGGCTTTCCTCAGATGGGCTTCTGACATTCATACGGTGCTTTCCCAGAAAACAGCCTTTTGAAAGCACCTTCCCCTTCCTGCGTTTCCTTCTGCACGCCCAGCCCAGCAGTACCTACTACTGGCACAGCCTTGCATACCTCCACACTCCTGTCCTGTGCAGCCCCAAACCACAGGCAGCCCTGCACTCATTTTCCCATTTAGCTGCCACATCACAACATGCATCTCCCAGGTGGATGTTCACTTGATGAACTTCAATGAGGCTTTTTTTCCATCCCAGTTTTGTTATTTACTCACAAGAAGTTGCAAACGTTTTCTGCTTGTGCCTGGATTTCTGCCAAATATGGTCTTCTATAATCAGTGACTTAATATAATTGTGTCTCTGATCATAGAAAGGCCTGCAGCAACAGGATGAGGGGCAATGGGTTCAAGCTTGAGAAAAGCAGATTTAGATTGCATGTTAAGAATAAGTTCTTTACTATGAGGGTGGTGGAGCACTGGAACAGGTTGCCCAGGGAGGTGGTTGAGGCCCCTTCCCTGAAGACATTCAGGGTGAGGCCTGATGGAGCCCTGGGTGACCTGGTCTAGTGGGGATGTCCCTGCTGACTGAAGCGAGGCTGGAATAGAGGACTTCTTAGAGGTCCCTTCTGGCCCAGACCATTCTATGATTCTATGATTAAAAATATAATTAAGATAGAAGGCAAGGTTAAAAAATGACTAAATTTTTACTTCAGCACAAGGACACATATCCTGGCCACGGAAAGCGCTCTGGAAATGAGCTGTCAGGGCAATAAGTGACATGCATGCCTGAGGATCTTTGCTGATGGGTGAGGCAAAACTCAAGCAAAAACTGAGCTCACCTATGCTTCCCTTCCAGATCTTCTCCTCCTTCTTCTCCTCAGCTATCTGGTTGCTGGTGAGCGAGGTCTGTCGCGAATGCACGCCTGTGGCAGCAGCGATGGAGGGAACAGACCGAGCTGGTCGCAGGCTGGCGCTGTCAACTTTCCCAGGGTCCTTCCGTGACCGCTGCTGAAGGACCTTGATCATGGCATCCTTCTCAATTATTTTGGCATGCAGATTCTTTATTCTGCCAAAATACAAATGCTTTGCTTACTAGAATGGAAACAGTCTCCCCACTATGGGGCAGCAGGATGGGTGCCCCAGTATGTGCCCTGCTGCTCTGTTGCCTCTAGTTTTGAGTGACTTGGACAAGGTAGCTCCCGTCAGTTCCTCTGAGAATAAGCACATGTTTTGAACCAGGCAGTTTCTGGCTGTTAAACAAAAATTGAGAAATCTCTTCTGCCAGGTTAATTGAACCCATCTACTGCTTAAGGAGCAAAGAAGGCAGTATCCTGACTGGGCCACAGATTGCTACCTTCGCCAGAATACAAACACATTGGCAATTTCTAACCCTGATGCCAAACCTGGAAACCTTCCTTTGGCAGGCTGAACTAACCCCACGGTTCAGGCCTATTGTCAGCTGGAGTCAAGACCTGCTGAGACAAGTGGAAAGGTTCCCTTCAGCTTCTCTAACATCTGGGCTGGACTCTCGATTCTCTCTCACCACTGCAGAAATGATGAGTGCATGGTGTGCAGAGCCACGCAAAGCTCAGTAGTTCTCTCATACAGACCCCAGGGACTCTCAAATCACAAAAAAAAAAAAAAATAGGATTATCAGAGACTTTTCTCCAGAAATGATTAACACCAAATCATACTGAAAAAAAATTTGTACATGTACAATATGTCTGCCAGGTGACTACAGCTTGACTGTGATGCACAAGATATAGTCCAATGCAGGTGCATTTTGTGAAGCAGTGAAAGCTAAAATGCTGTATCGGGCAAACCTATATGTACAAGAGAGATAGCTGCTAACTTCATGTTGCTGTTAGCTTTTGTAATCAGATGTCTAATTTGCAATGAAAACACAAGATCTTAATCTATCTTTAATGAAGCTGATGGCAAAGCTCCATCATTTCACTGGAAGCAGGATTACCTTGCAGCTGTAAGTGGAAAGTAAGAACCAAACCCAGCAAAAACAATCACTGATACTTTCCACAAGAAACAAATACACCTTTTTATGTAAGTGTCTGCAGACTGGTGGGTTTGTGGTAAAGCCAGCACCAAAGAACAGATTTTAAATAGTTTTTCAGTAAAAACCTAGAGAAATACACAAACTTTCAAGGGATTTTTACTCATCAAAAGACCACTTTTTGTCAGGAAAAAAAAAAATCTGAATTAGAAATACTGCCTAGGTCTAATGCTCACCAAACCTCATAGCCACATGTTCACTTGTGTGCTGCAAATGGAGAAGGATCTGCCACAACAGCCACTACTCTTGCTGACTACCTGTGTCTAAAAGTTTATTTTGTGTCTTCTGCTACTTGTAAATGCAACGCTTTCAGTGGTCCTAAATTTTGCAGGTTTGTTCCTCCATGCCAGTGTGACCATCACACAACTTGGATGTGGGAAACTTAGTGTTTATTAGACACTTAGTGTTTTTAACAGACTAGGAACTTAGTGTTCTTGATCTCAGAAAGAGCAATGAGCAGGCGAGGAGTGAGGAGTGAGTCAAGGGCAAGACCTCCCTTGCTGATTACATAGCAGTAAGATAACAACTTCAGCTTTTACTACCACATGCTCCTGTTTCCAGAGCACATTTTTCACCAAGACTACACAAGCATTCAGCTTCCTTGCATGCCAACCTGCTTCTAATAGTGGAACAGTCTCTGGTTTGTAAGATGGCTGGTTTTGACACAGAGAAGGTTTAACAGGAAGGTAGGGACAGCAACTCCTCAATCCTTTAATGCTGAAGAGCAAAACTAAGTCAAAAAGAGCTAAGCCCATCCTTTCCAGGCACATGTGAAGCAACAGAAGGATGGAAACATGCTGGTTTATTTGAATCCTGTCCAAACACCACAGGTAAGCATGGCACAACGACCCCTTACGTGTACTCCATGTCCTGGCAGCGCCGGTTGGCTTGCACAATCTCCTCCTCCTCCTGCCAGCTCCGCACGTCCAGCGCGCTCTCGCCGTAGCTGCCATTGCGCGAGTGGCTCGGGGCCGAGGTGTCCCTGGCAAAGCAGTTCAACATGTAAGTCAGGCTCCTGAGACCATCATCAAGATGGCTTCTGCAAGATTGGCACTTGCAAAGAAAACCCCAGACCCAGGTCAGAAGAGCAGGCTGCTGGTGATTGCCTGTCAAGTGGATGGCACTGGGTCATTTTGCTGTGGGCTATTCCTTACTCTGGGTAGGAAGCTGCCTTACCTACAGCTATTGTAACAGCTATTGAGGTCACTGCTTGAGTTTGGTGCCTGGATTGTCTAATAAACTTTTGAACCTGGTCAGAAGGGCAAATCACCGAACATTAGAGGAAGAGACCTCCAGAGATCACAGAGTCCAACCCCACTGCAAAAGCAGGGTCACCTAGGGTAGTCCACACAGGAATGCATGCAGGTGGGTTTTGAAAGTCTCCAGAGAAGGAGACTCCACAACCTCTCTGAGCAGTCCATCCCATCTTAGCCATCCATTGTACCATACCGCTATGACACCATGGAGAGATGCATTACACCTGGTGGTGCAACTCAGTGGAAAAAGGCAAGCACAGTCTGGCCTCTGAAAAATATTTGCTCCTTACTATTTCTCAAAGTTTTACACAGTGAGGAGCTGCCTGCTTGCTGCAAGGCCACCTTACCTCTCTGTTGCAGCTGTGGCTGCAGCATTCATGGCAAAGTGCCTGATTGTACTCTCCTCCAGGTACTTCTGCTCCCACTTGGTCATGTCAGCTTCCAGGGCCAGGATCCTCTCTTCCTTCTCCCGTACCAGCTCCATTAGGGCTGGGGCATTATGCTCTGGGAGGCTGCTCGCCTGGTAGCTGCCCTGCCTCTGTCAGTGGAAGCAGAGACAGATATTCACCTTTTGCCAAGTACAGGAGCTGATGACCTTTTTTTTGCCCACTTCTCTGGAATATACAAAGACATCTCTCTGTCTTTCGACAGAGGCATGTGGAAACCCCAGGCTAAACCCTTTAGGCTGCAAAAGCATTGGTAAGCTGACCGTGTATGTATACCCAGCACCTGCTTCTCTGGACCATGCAGATAGAAGCAAGGATCTGGCTGCTTCCCAGATGTGCAGCAAATGTCATGGGATATCTCAAGCCAAGGGAAAAAGATGGAAAAAAAAAGCTGGGAGGAAAAGGAAGCAATGAAGCTTTAAAAGATACTCTTCTTGTTGGGACTTCAGCACACAACTGGGCACTGTTCAGTATGGACACATAAAAGCAGAAAAGGAAGTGACACATAACCTAGCTGCATGTAACCTATCTAAACCAGCATCTGGGACAATATCCTGGACATGGATTTATGACTGCCTCTTCTGGTGCATTAGTTCTCATGCACCCTCAAGAGATGCTTTCTGTGATGCAACAGACTGGAGGGGCCCAAGATTCCTGAGCAGTAAAGCGTAGTTCCCATGGGATGCTGACAAGTGGCAATAAGTAGGTAGCTGGGTAGAATTTATCCTACACAGTTTACAGGCACTTAATTAAAACACCTAAGCAGGTGGGTAACTGCCCCAGGCTCCTCTCACTGCTGGTGGAAAGCAGAGGAGGATGGAGATCCAGTCCTTATCCCAGCAGAGCTTGGGAGGCATGGAGCTCTGGGAAAACTCAGTAAAAACAGATGTTGTTTTCAATAAAAAACACAGGGGATATGTTACACTCCACCATGCACAGTTTGTCTTAAAGGGGAAACTGCATCTTGGGAGCATCAACTGTGCTGCACCATGAACTTCCATCAGCAAAGCTGTACCTCACATAGCAGCAAGGGCTGCAGCAACTGTTTGCATTTTCCAAGCCACATTTCCTTTTCCTAGGCACTCGTCTCCTGCTTATGGAGCATGAGAGATACCAGTGCAAGGCTGCAGTCTTTGCCTTTCCTGCAGAAACATTTTTGAAAGATGCTTTCTGGAAAAGCATTATGGAGCAGCCCTTAGAAGCAACAGCTGCCACTCTGCTCCTGCAAAAACAGCACTCATGCTTCAAATACTGGCAAATCCCCGGCCAGAAGGCAGTATTTTGGAAGCACGGTCCTGGTGTGGAAATGGCATCTTAAATGGCATCTTGGGACATCATGGGTGCCTGCTGTCCTACGAGTCAAAAGTTCTGCCAGTTCTCCATGCTCAGCCTGCCACGCTAGGCAAAAGTGACTTTTTTTCTGTCCTAGCTTATGTGTCATTGATAAGGAGGATTTGCTGTTTGGACTCAGTTACCAACAAGCCAGAAATAGAAGAGTTTGGCTCACTGGGTGTTGTATCTCTTTTGCTGACTCTGGCTTAAAAGGATAAAACAAGCTTTTGTTTTTTCTGTGATGAGAAAATGTTCCAGAAGATACAACTTTGCTAACTCAGAGAAGACAGCTCTGGAGAAAGAAGTTGGGTCATTTTGATGCAACATAATTCGCTGCAACATTGTGGCTCATAAAAATAAAAGTATAAATAACAATAGTGAAAAATACCTTCAAGTCTCCTCTCAAAGCTGATAGGTGAGACACGAAGTGTAACTTTCTTTTTAAAACTTGCCAGAGAGAACTGAGGTGCAGGCATTTGAGAACTACAGTAACCCAAAATTCAATTGCTATTTACAGTGACAAAAAACCTCTGCAAGTTGCAGAGAAAATTTTCTATCAAAATGAGCAGATGCAGCCTGAATTCCCAAGACAAGAACTTCAGTGACAGTCTGTTCCAGTTACTTAATATATCCATTTGTCCCTATATTCCAGCCTAAAAAGCCTTTCCTACTTCTATCTCAATCGAATTTTAATTGTATTTTTCCTCAAATTAACATGTCATATCCCATGTAATTTCTTTGTTAAACTGGAGCAGAGCAAGCTGAGAGGCAACTGAGAAGAGCTACTAGAAGAAGAAGACAACAGCGGCAAGCCCGTGGTGGATAAAGCAAGACAAGTTTAATGCCTTTACACAGCAGCAAGGCAGAGCCAAGAGGGATGGTAGGAGTTTCCAGGAAGCAGCAGTGAGAGACATGCCTTGTAGAGGAGTTGGGCACCTGCCAGCAAGAAGGGGATCCTCTCCAGTCTGGCCACCTCATGACTCTGCAAGCCACTGACATTGACCGTGGAGCTATTTTTCAACTGAATCTTGCAGCAGGATCAACCCTTCTGCTTTCTAGCAGCACAAGCTCTAAGAGATGCCTTGGTCTCTACCAAAGGCTCATAAAATAAGCAAGGGTCATTGTACCAGATGCATACACTGAAAGAGAAACAAACAAGCCCTTCAAGAATTACAAGAGCATCATCCTTTGCTATTGGTGATGGTTCTTCCCCAAGCAGAAGTTTGATACACTTAGTACACCTGTTCACTCTCCTCTGGAGCCAGTGCCCATGTATCTAGCACTTGGTGCCAGCTGTAGCCTGGAAATTGTCCCTGCAACCTCCTCGTGCCTTTTTTTTTTTCTCCTTTTCACAGATGACTGAACTTTGGGACTTGGGGATGAAGAAAGAATAACACAGGAATAACTGAGCTTAAAATACACACGGAGCTGCCAAAAAAACAAGAGGGCATACACAGACCTACACTGCAAGCCCACTCTGGACTGGACTGATATTTAAATGGTTTATTACCTGAAGATGACACCCATTTGTCTTTGGACGTGTCACAGTTTCTGTGAACTATGTGCATTAGCTTTGCCTCTATCACTGCGCCTTGCTTTTTCAATCAAAACCGAGCTCAAATCTGAGGCTACATCTCATGCCTCCATGTACTGCACCTTTCCACTCTTCCTTCAGTGTGGAGCTGATCTTGCACGACAAGTGATTGCTGGAGAGAAACCTGGAAGGATGTTTTCATCCAACAGGTGTGGGGTGACAGAGCCCTGCCTATTCTTGGGCAGTAGCCAGAACCTCACAGCTCCACAGCAGGCAGGGTTTGGCTGTGTCCATCTGCCCCACTGCAAAGGTCCTCCAGCCTTTGATGAGAATCAGGGCTTAGAATCATAATTGGTTAGGGTTAGAAGAGATCATCAAAGATCATCTAAGTCCATCCCCTTTGTCATGGGCAGGGACAACTTCCACAAGATCAGGTGGCTCAAAGCCCTGTTCAACCTGACTTTGCACGCCTCCAAACACGAGGCATCCACAACTCAATCCAAAGGAAAGGCTTAGGTGGACAGCCCAACAACCTGAATCCAAAAGCAAAGTGGCACCTGGAAGAGCTGCAAAAGACCATCATTCTTTAAAAGCAACACTGAAAGCCCTGTGCTGGGGTCCTGCACAGATCACCCCTTCCTCACCTGTTGCATCCGCAGCGAGTCCAGCTCCCGCTCCAGGCGTGTGCGCAGCCGCCGCTCCATCTGCTCCCTCTTCTCGCAGGCTGCCTGCAGCTGTGTCAGTGCCTGCTGCAGCTTCTCCACCTTCTCCACATAGGCCTGCTTCCTGCGCAGCTGTGGGGGACAACAGGTCATCAGTGCCAGGCGGCCAACATAGTCCCTACTCTGTCTCTGCACACTTGCAGGCGTGCATGGGCTCCAGCATGACTTTGGACATTTGCTTCAGAGAGTTTCTCTAGGGGAAGTATGGTGCCACTTTGAACGGCAAGGAAAGGGCACAGCAGGCATCATTTTCAGAGGGAACGCTGCCCAGGTCTTCCACCTGTTGGTGATCCAGTAGCCATGACATCTCTGGCCATTTCCAGGTAAGAGACACCATGGTGGAGCATGCTCTTTGGGCAAGTAGACAGGCTGGCCTCAGCTATGAGGAATCCTGGTGTTTGCCAGCTGGCACACTGTCTGCATGCAGAGCCATTTGTGTGTTTCAACCCTATACATCTGTCCAATGCAGGTAGAACAAGCAGTGTGCCAGCAGTCAGAAACACTTCACCTGCTCCACACTGCTCATGGGCTTGCCCATGCTGGCAGCTAAAGCCAGGCCCTCCTTATGCATATAATACATTTGCTGGAGAGCTAAATGTGACACAAGGATTTTGCAATACAGCAAAAGGAATTTGCAAGTGGACTGTAGATGTTCAGGGTGCTTAGCAACTATCCCCACTTCTTCTGGTCTCCTGCCATGCCACCAGGCACTCAGTGACACCAGAGTGTCATGACAAGTGGTCACAGCCCAATCTGGCATACTTAAGAGCCCCTGGGGAGAGAAGGCTGTGGACACCAGACACCCGGGCAGCGAAGCCTGTGCTGAAACCTGACCCCCAGCCAAAATGTGGAACAAAGAAGGGGTGAACTTACAGGGGTCAGGCACACTTGGGTGTCTATGAGGAGTCCTTGTCCCCAGGGAGTGTGGACAATGACCTGAAAACTCATCCATGGGGCTGCATCAGTGGGGTCTGCCTCTTCACCCCATAGGCTACAGTCTGAACCTGTTCCCCTCTTCTCCCTCAACTTTTTTGATTTTCTCTTCACAAGCATGAATAAATTTACCTTTCTAAAGATATATGATGCCTTGTAGTCAGCAGTAGTTCTGAAAATACCCATCCTTGTAAAGCAACAGCTCACACAAACTGAAGCTGCAAACCCCACAGCTCACACAAACTGAAGCTGCAAACCCCAAGAGACCGTGATGAACCCCAAAAGACACCAAAACACTCTCCACTTAACGCCTTGACTTGGAAAGGAAGTTAATTGGTTTGAATGCTGGATCACACAAACGATGCCAAGCCCCAGTTGGAACCTACCTGCAGCCTGGGGGTTAATGGGAAGCGCTCGAGGTCACTGCCATGAACACCAAGATCCCCATTAGGATTTGTAGTCTCCCTCACTGATTTGTACCCTTGTTTGAGACAAAATTTTGCAGAAGCAAAACAGGGAGCAGAAAAATGCCAGCAGCCCCAGTTGACACTAGGCAACAAGATAAATATGAGAGGCTGGAGAGGTGCTGAGTTGGTGAAACCAGGGCCAAAATTATATCCTTGTGAATACCTTTTTTACTTAAATCACTAATAAAATTAACTGCAAAACAGGCTATGATACGGGAGCTATAGCCAAAAAATATGTGTGTTGACATATCTAGGCAAAGTAGTGAGAAGTTTGCTACCTTCTTCCTGGGCATGTGGATCAAATAAATACTTGCACTGGGTGCCCCCCCACCTCTCTGTAGGGCTCCCCTTCACCCAGAGTCTTCTGCCTAGCCCAGGACTCCCATGTGGCAAAGAAGGCTTTTTTTTTCCTTATGTGTGATGCTGGATTCACTCAGGTCCTGTCCCAGTGAAAACAATAATAATAAAAAACTTTTTCTTGCAATTCACAGTATCACAGTATCACCAAGGTTGGAAGAGACCTCACAGATCATCAAGTCCAACTCATTACCACAGAGCTCCTCTTCTGCCAGGCTACCAGGATAAATCCATTCATGCCACAGGTGAGGTGAAATACGGGCTTGTTCAGAGCAAAAGCAAAGTTTGAGCTAAATAAACCTCCCCAGGCAGAGCTAACAACTGGCAGCATGACCTCCTTAGTTCTGCTGTAATTTGGGCTAACACTTGCAGCTCCTGGGGCTTTCCATGAAAATTAATGAGATTATAATCCCCACAAGTCTCCGGCAGCAACACGAAGACTGCATTCCTTGGGAGCTCACCACTTGGCAAGCGACACAGTGCTGGCCTCTTCCTGAATGTGCTATTTTAGTGGAAGGAAGGCACCTCTGCCACCTTCAAGGCACACCAGTGTGGATCAGAGAGCAGAAAAGGGGCCCCCTGGGGTCTCATCCTGCTGGATACCACAGCAGTCACATTTTGGCTTTGCAGCTGTCCTCTAAACCCCAGGGTTCACATGCTTGTGCTTGAGTGAACCTCTGCCTATATGAGTGAAGCAATGCAGACACTTCCACCACTTTACAATACAGTTTTGTTGGAGTGATGCAATAAAAGAGTTCTTACATTCATAAATTTATAAGGAGTTTCTTGAGCCAATTCTGACTTTTCTATCCTGCCTGTTGATTCACACACACAAAAATGCACCCATTCATTTAAAACCCAAAATGTTGCCATCTAAATCAAGGGGCTTGTCAGTGCAGTATGCATTTGTATGAGAGGAGGCCCAAATATACGATACGAAGGTCCACAAACCCACAGACACATAGACTCAACCAAAATCACCCTGATGCGACCTTGAGAGGTACCAGAGCATCCTCCCACTGCAATGCAGGATCAACTCTACCCAAAACCTGGCACATGTCTGTATAATCTGTTTACAAAACCACCCAGAGTTAGGGACTCCACAACCTTCCCCAGTAAACTACTTCACAGTGTATTTTCCTTCACTGCTAACAAACTTTGACCCTAATGCCTAATCTGGCTTTCTCTTGTGCAACTTAAGCAAATTAATTCTTGTGTTGTTTCCAAATTGTGATCTACTAGAGCAAGAAGCATTTAATGAAATGATTCACATATTCACAAGATCAGCAAAGTTGCCTGAACATTGCCTTTGTCCCAGGGATTAGGAAAAAAAAAGAGATGAAGAAGAGATAAAGCTAAAAGGGGATGACCCAAACAAATAAATCTGAGTAAAGAAAAGCGAGTCTTGGAAAAATATCAGCACTAGGAAGATAACTCCCATTTTGAGCTATACAACATCTATTCAACAGGCATGAGATTTGAATTATAGACTCTAAGAGTTAGAGAATCTGCTATCACCTAAGTAGGTTGCTTCACTGCTAACTACTTTAACTGTTTCTGGCTCCCAAACATTTCATCTTATTATTTCTTCTTATATTGAAGAGCAACTTTTAGTCTAGATTACAGCAAGCTCTTCTTCATGTTCATGCATATACGCTAGAGCTCAGCCACCTCTTCAGTTTAATCGTTCACAGCAAAGAACAGCTTCTGGGCCCCAGTGAAATTCTACAGCTGTTTTCTGAACCCTCTCCAATTATTCAGTTTTCTATCCAAAGTGTGGAGCAGACACAAGATTGCAGCAGCAGTCTCCTAAATGACATGTGGAGGTAATACCACCTATGTGTTTTTGAATCAAATTTTTTCTACCAGAGGCACTCAGGATAATGCAGATTTACATAGCGCACGATCTTATGTTAATTCAACTTAGTAGCTACTGCATATTTCTCAGGCCGTGATTTAAAAAGCTTTTAAACTTAATTACATCCTCATGCAGAGGGACCTGGACAGGCTGGATGGGTGGGCAGAGGCCAATAGGATGAGATTTAACAAGGCCAAGTGCAGGGTTCTGCACTTTGGCCACAACAACCCCAAGCAACGCTACAGGCTGGGAACAGAGTGGCTGAGAGCAGCCAGGAGGAAAGGGACCTGGGGGTACTGGTGGATAGTAGGCTGAAGATGAGCCAGCAGTGTGCCCAGGTGGCCAAGAAAGCCAATGGCATCCTGGCCTGTATCAGGAACAGTGTGGCCAGTAGGAGGAGGGAGGTTATTCTGCCCCTGTACTCAACACTGGTCAGGCCACACCTTGAGTACTGTGTNGGGGTGTTCAGGAAAAGCCTGGCTGAGGCACTTAGTGCCATGGTCTAGTTGACTGGATAGGGCTGTGTGATAGGTTGGACTGGATGATCTTGGAGGTCTCTTCCAACCTGATTGATTCTATTCTATTCTAAATCTGGGTGGGTTTACAAAGCAGTGCATGAGGAAGGGCTCTGTTAATAATAATAATAGTAGTTGTTTTCATTTGAGTGATTTTGTGTTTCCTTTAATATATTCCAAATTACGGTTAAAAACCTCTGGTTCAAAATCTCAGCAATACTTGCTTCCTCTGTGTCTAACTGAGCTCCAGGAACACTGCAAACTGCTGAAAAGTGCTCTGGTTTACTAAAACAGGCAAAAAAAACAAGGGAAAGAGAGCACAGGAGCTTGGACACACACACTGGCAGCCACTCATGGAATCACAGAATTCTTTTGCCTGGAAAAGACTTCTAAGATCATAAAGTCCAACCATTGGCCTAATACCACCACAGCCATTAAACTATGTCCCAAAGTGCCATGGCCACACATCTCTTGAACACTATTTGGGATAGCAACTCCACTACCTCCCTGAGCAGCCAGTTCTAATGACTGACTACTCTTTCAGGAAAGACATTTTTCCTAATATCCAACCTAAAGCTCCCCTGGCACAATTTCAGGCCATTCGCTCTCAGTGTGTCACCCAATAACAGAGAAAGGAGACTGACCCCCATCTGGCTCCAACCTGGCTCCTTTCAGGGAGCTGTAGAGATCAGGAAGCTGCATGACACTACCTTGAACAATTACAACACAGCAAATGGAATAAAATTAATCTGAACTCCCCTAGAATGACAAAAATCAGTTAATCACTACCAGGTCAATGTGAGTTTCCTCAAGCTGGGGGCTCTGACAAACAAAATGGCAAAAATTGTTTTATCACCATCATATGTGGTCACCTCAAAATCTACCAAGTCCTGGGCAGGAGTTTAGTAGCTTTTCAGAGGAGAACATTTGCCCTCTCTTCAGCTCCACCTGCCCACATTCCAGGATCCCAGCTCCAATCCCCGTCACAGAATGGCAGGCATGTCTGAGGCACATTTCTGTTGGGTAACAACTAGAAAGTGGCAACTGCAAAGGCACAGACCCCTAAGACTGCAAATGTATTTGCTATAACCCAGCAAGCACAGGCACAGCTTCTTAAACTATTTGCCTGAAAATCTGCATTTATGCTTCTGCTGCCTTCAAGCATGTGTGCTCAGCAAGCCAGTGTTACCTGCCAATACCAGACCAATAGCCTGTGGAGCAGCCTGAAGCTGAACATATTTCTTCCCATCTCCTGTGTGGTGCCACAACTGTAGGAACAGGTGTTGCCACCTAAAAAATGTTCTTTGCTCAGCCTCTTTGCAATGAAATGCAAATAGAAAACTTCTGGTTGCCTTTAAGACAAACAGTGAATTATGTACAGATTAAAAGCACAGTAGTTCCTGTAGCTATCCCAGAGGGACTGCCCTAAATATACTAGGAAGGTGAGCAGATATTATTCTAACTAACAAAGGAGCAGTTAAACTTCATGTGAGCCTTTTCTTGCTGCTGAGTGCATCCATCACAGAGAATGGAGTTCTGGGAATGTTTCTGAGTGGGAATTCAGAATGGTTTAGGTCAGGAACAAAACAGCAATGCCTTCGGCACTTCCATAGACTACCTTAAATCTTCCAGTCTCTTAAGTTAGCCTAACAGGGAGTCTGTCATGCTGGATACCATGATAAAAAACATTCTACTATCACTGAGGTCAATTCAGCTTTATATTACAGAATCATAGAATGGTAGGGGTTGGAAGGGACCTCTGGAAATCATGTAGTCCAAACTCCCTGCTAACACAGGTACACCTAGGTCAGGTTGCACAGGAACACATCCAGGTGGGTTCTGAAAGCCTCCAGAGAAGGAGACTCCATAACCTCTCTTGGCAGCCTGTGCCAGTGTTCCATCACTCTCACAGTAAATAAACCTTTCCTTAAGTTAAGGTGAAACCTCTTGTGCTCTGGTTTGCACCCGCTGTCTCCTACTACTGGCCACCCCTGAGAAGAGCCTAGTCCCATTCTCATGATCTCCACCTGTTAGACATTTATGTGCATTTGTAAGACCCCCTCTCAGTCCTCTCTTTGCCAGACTGAAGAGCCTCACATCTCTCAACTTCTCCTCGCAAAACAGATCTTCCTCTTTCACCTTTCCAAGACAATGAAATGCACTTAAGTTACTTGCAGGTATTTGAGAAAAGGCTTTCTTGCTCCTCACAAGACTCCTTGCATCCCTGCACCCCACATGCCCTTATGGATTCACCCCCAGCTCAGCCCTGGAGAGGGTAGAAAATGAGGCACGAAAGGGGAAACCGACCTGAACAAGATCATACCAGCAGTCTCAGCCAGAGCCTGAACCGCCACCAAGCCTGCTAGAGGAAAGGTTCACCAATAGTTTTCCACTCAAATACAATTTTCTTGCATTCCCCATAAAATATTGTCCCTCTTTGCCGGTCCCATGGACAGAGATTTCTGGGCCAAAAAGGCCTGTTTTGACAGGCTAGCCTGATCTGTCAGAATGCACAGACTTTCAGCTATTTTTAAAATCCACACTTCCCAATTGTAGGCTTTTAAGCAACATAATAAATTGAGACTTAGAAACCTCCAACAATGGAGAACTGACAGCATCATTCTTAGTTACAGTTAAAACTGAGCATTATTTCTACTGTCACTTTGACAGGTTTCAGCTTCCAGATACCGAATATTGTTCTCTATTTGTCAGTTTGAAAAGTGTTGTTCCTGGGATTTCTCTTCCTCTCTAAATACCCATTATCAGGCTTACAAGATCATTGCTTACAGACCTCTTGGAAGTTTTGCACAGACAGTACTTCTTGGGTCTCGTGGTACACGAGAGTTTTTATCAGCTCCCAAATGAAACCCATGACTCTTTGTACCTCTAAACCCTGATGGGCTGCTTCCAGCCAGACCAGCCAGCTTTTTAGACTACTGTGTAGATGTGAAGTTACTTGAAAAGTCCCTTGGCATTCTTTGGAGCAAACTGGCACACAGCAACATCACAAGTCCTACCATTAGCTCAGTTGAGTTTGGTGTTGCTCCTGGTTACATGTTGAAGGCTTTACTCTAAAAACATCTACGGTTTGGCTCAGTATTGTACAAATACACATTTTCTCTGTAAGAGGACAGTGCAAAGGGAGCAGGATGACCTGCCATACCATGGCTAGATTCAGGACTTGGATGGAGAAAGTCCTAACCAGGAGCTACCACAATCTTCAAAGCACAGGAATGTTGCCCATATCTCACCTCCTCTTCCAGTTTGATGACCTTGGCTTGTGCATTGTTTAGGGCCTGGTCTAGAATTTCGATGTGCCTCCGCTGGTCCTCATTAGCAGAGCGCACAGCTGCCAACTCCATCTCCAACTTCTCCTTCTCCTTCAAGTGCTCTTTGTCTGGAAGAAAGACAAGAATAAGAGCTACTCCAGGACAGCGAACATGCCCTGGGCCATGCACCAGAGGTAAGCTGCCATCTCCCTACAAAAGCCAAAGTAATGAGAAGCAGCAGCAAGTTTGACCATTACAATACAGTGCTGGGAAAAAAGTGGGCATGGAGTTTTCACTCAGGCTCAGACCCTCCGTCCAACCTTACGTAAGCACCAGCAGCAGAGATGAGTGGCAGCCTGGCCTGCACCTGCACTAACAGAGCTTGTGAACCTGAATACAGCCTCCCAATTGTCCGTTCTGCTGACTTACTGGCACGTTCCTCAGCAAGCTTTTGGCTTGTACCAGCTACTCCTTTCCCATCAATGCCCAGGCCCTGCCTGAGAACAGCCTACATAGAAGACATAGGCACTAGCTTAGATGCTGCTGTCTTTCTCTAATCATAAAGAAACCTCAAGTCCCATGAGTATTGGTTGTGCTGTGCCTGGATCATTTTATTTGCCAAGAGGGAGATTATTAGACACAGAAGCCAAATAATAAACACAGATCTGTGCTGAACAGCCTGAAAACAGAAAGGGGAGAAAGCAGTAAGGAAGAGTAAGGTAGGAGGCATCTGAATATGAGCTTTCTCTGGCCATGCAGAGATAAGATTTGAAATGATATTTTAAAACCTCAGATGGCTAAATTCAGTCAGCTGTGCTCACATCTTTTTCCCTCAAAAGTTGCATGCCCATCAATGACTTCACTGGCAAGCTGTCTGGTGGGGAAATGCTTGGCTCCATCCACTCCTGCCCTGACAGTGCTGAGAAGCAATTTGAGAGGACACAAACACCGTGGGCCAATCGCTGGATCCCCAGTGTTGGACGGCAAACAGTTAATGACTGGACTGAGCAGGGACGGAGGTTTCATTCAGCGAAATCTGAGATTTCAAAATCTGGCCTTCATTCTGAATGACAACGAAAATAGAGCACTTGGAATGCCTCCAGGAAGGAAAATTTCTTCCAAAGCTGAATTTGGCATGAATTAAACATTGTTTTGATTTTGCACTTTTTAAACAGCATTACATAATTTATCAGGTTTTAACTGAAGTGAAAAGTTGCTTCAAAAACATTGAAACATGGAAAATCCACCCCCACCCACCTCCTTACATCCAGCCTATCTCACCCAACCGTGACCACTCAAGTTAGAAGCTCCACCACCAGTAAGGGTCAGAAAACCTCACATGGTCAATGCCAGCCCGTTTCAGACCTGAACTACCTCCAGAAGGGCCTTATGCTTCCTTAGTTACTGGCAGGACAAAAAACAGATTTAATTTGCACACTACTGGTAGATGCCTGCAGTGAGGTGAGGTGGATGAGCTGAGCCCTGGGGAATAAGGCACAAGTGGATGAGGTGAGCCCAAATCCAGCTTTCCATCTATCTCTAAAGGAAGATTTCAGCACCTCACAAAAACAAAAAACCCTGGCAGAAACACCAGCATGTTGGCCTCTGCAAAGCCTACAAGCAAAGCTCAAAGATTGCTGTGCACAACACACAGCTGCCACCACAAGCCATCTTGGTATGAGGTGGCTTTAATCTACCCATGCTGGCAAGGAATTTTATATTGGACATGCAGACCTCTTCATTCAATGCAATTATATTTATTTCAGTCAGACTGACCACAAGAATATTAATATCTATTGTACAAAAGTGTAAAGCTGGAAAATTACCAAACATCTAATTTCACTAGAGGGTGAGGAAGCTGGAAGATGAATGCTCTTTCAGCCCTGTGGTGCTCCACCATCCCATGCTGTGACCACACATGCTTTGCTTCAGGTTTGAAAACCATGTTTCATGAGAACAGAAAAAGAAAAACACAACTTGGTACCTTCACTTTGAACCTTCATCCCGGGAACTTTAAGCCCTCACATTGTCCTGTTGCAGTACATATTCCACTCCCCTCAAAATAGGACAATATTATGCTGTACACAAAAGAACCACTAAGCCCACTAGAAAGCTGGCAAGAAATACTTAACAGCTCTCAACACTTCTCCACATCAGCTTCTCCCTGCAAAATGCTGGAGGCACATTTTGTACGTAGTTTACTACGTTGCATTAGTTTTTAGTAAAGGACTTTGTTGAACATACCTTAAATTCTCTTCAAGTACATACAAGGTATCTTTGAAGTCTAAAAATACTGGTTTACTCTGCTACCTTTGCATACACTTTCTGCCCAGGACAAGTATTTCTTATGTAATAGACTCCAACTACTAACTACCTCTATTTTCTGGCAGGTGAATGCCACATCTCATAACGGAACAACAGCTGATACTCTTTACACTTGTAATCTCATAGCTTTTCACTCACTGCCTCCAACTGTTGTACCTCAGCACTGAGGACATTACCTCTATACTCTAACTGGATAGAAGAAAGAGAAGATACAGCAAAGAGCCTGCTTCAATACCTCACAAACAGGCTTTCTCGGTTGTCAAGATGGCTAGGTACCCCAAGAGTAGACCAGCCTCAATCTTGCTTTGAAGTAGAAGCAAGAGACAGAAAGATACATTCAATCTGTCACCTCTTCCCTACATTCAAATGTGACACCCAGTATTTCACACATTATATCTAAGTATCAACCTATCTGATCAATTTGATGACCATCTCAATACATCCCAAGCTGCTTTTCTCCTTGTGATATTGCAGAGAACTGACATGGGACATACCTCAAGGGCACTCCTTGTTTGTACAGAATGATCACTTTCAGCACAAGAAAATATATATAGGCAGCAAGAGCCTAATTTGGCTGCAGCAGATACACTGGAAACAAGACTGGCTTCCACACTGACCCTTTTGGAGTTTCAAGTAATTTTTCTTACACAGGTTTGCATTTTTCAGTGGTGGCTCTTTGTTCACAGCTGCTAATTCCACAGATGCTCTCCGGTGACCATGCCCTCCCTAAGAAAAACCTGCAGGACTTAATTAGTCTCTCCTCAGTCTTCGGGCTTCTGAGATGGCAAGCATGTGGAGGAGCTGTGCCATCCATAGGCATGGGTTTGTGTCACGGCTGCTGCTGTTGGTCACCCTTGGACCAGCTGATTCACTAAGATGGGACATCAGAGTTAACCTCTTCTGTTCATCCAACTCAAGCTAGGACTTGGCCAACTCCCAAAAGCGTTTTCCAGGGCAACGAGGCAGGGGTCTGAAGAGCAGGACAGGTCCCTTGTGCCCTGCCACTCTGCCCAGTGATTGGCAGAAGGAATTTGAAATGAGGACAGGACCTTGTTGCCTTTTCCAAAGACCTTTCAACAACTGGTTCCCACCCCATAATAATAAGCAGAATAAATGAATAATTAGAGCCAGTTCATTCCATGTAGCCAGCCAGGAGAGGTTTTCCACAGCTTTACTAAATTCTTTGCACATTAAACAGGGCCAGGCTGCCAGGGCCAGACATCAATGTTTCCTTCCAGAGAAGCAAAGCCACTCTACATCCATCTGTCCATCTATCTCTCTGCCCAAGCCTTACTCCAGCCCCCTGAAGCTGTTGTTTGGAGCTGACTAGCCTAGGCTAAGGCAGGCCTGAAGCAGCAATGCAGAACTGGGAATTTAAGCATTTATTTCCATCCCTGATGGCATTTATTTCCATCCCTGAGATTGAAAAAAAAGAAAAACTAAACACACCAAGAGAACTTCCTGCAATCTTCTCCTGCAATTCCACACACAAACAGCACACTCTCCATAATTCTTTGGGCCATACCAGTATCAAGAGAAGGCTGATAAGCTGTAGGAGGCTGTGGCTGAATTCCTCAGATCCCTTTCATTAATAAGAATCCTGCACTAGAATAATTGTGACCAATTCTAACGTACTTAAATGGTTCAGGGTACTTGTGGTCACTGACCAAGCAGAGATGCAGAAAGGTTTGGTGACCCATTGTCAAAGGAAGTCATGGTTTGCCTTAACCTATGAAGTACTGCAGGCAGCTTAAATGTAGTTTGATTCTCATCTTGGGCATTTCCATTCGCATGTGGTGAAGCACAAGTCAGAGAAGAATTTGACCTTGAAAAATGGAACTGAATTTCTCACTCTCCATCCCTTTGGAGGGCAAGAGGAAGTCACGCAGACCCATTTTTCTACGTAACACTTTCTTCAGGATGCTGCTCCCTGCACAGGTGCATTTGACATGGAGGCAGCAGCTTCCCCACCTCCCCAGTATACAGCTCATGGCTGTGAAACAAGAGGGCAATGAGCCCTCTTTCACTCACCCCGGAAACTTCTCACCCCGGAAACTTCGGCTGCTGTCCCGATTATTTCCTGTCTTAATACCCAATGACCCTCCGTCTGCTCAAACCACCACTCTCAAAAACATCTATTGTGGGTGTTTTCTTTAGTTGGATTCATGCAACAAGAATATTCCTTTGCCTGAGATATTTGAGATAGAGATATATCCACAAATTGTATGCAATACATTGACTGAACACTCCCATGAAGCAGGGGGCCCTACCAATACACTGCTCAAACTGTCTGTGCATCCCCAAAGAGGTTCAGAACCACGTGGACGGGCACAGACATAGATTTGCCTTAGACACCTGAAAAAAACAGCCCCTTGGAGGACCTCTTGCTCTGACAGAGTGCCTCTAAGTCCAGAAAACCCAGAAAAACACAAAATTCTCAGACTCCACCAAAACAGCATGCTATAAGAAACATCTGTAGCATAGAATCATAGAATCAGTCTGAGTTGGAAGGGACCACAAAGATCATCTAGTTCCAACTCATGGCAGGGACACCTCACACTAGATCAGGCTGTCTAGAGCCTCATCCAGCCTGGCCATAAACATCTCCAGGGATGAGGCTTCCACCACTTTCCTGGGCAACCCGTCCCAGTGTTTCACCAGCCTCATGGTGAAGAACTTCTTCCTAACGTCCAGTCTGAATCTACCCATTTCTAGCTTTGTTCCATTCCCCCTAGTCCTGTCACTACCTGATATCCTAAAAAGTCCCTCCCCAGATTTTTGTAGGCCCTCTTAAGATACTGAAAGGTCACAATAAGGTCACCCCAGAGCCTTCTCCTCTCCAGACTGAACAACCCCAACTCCCTCAGTCTCTCCTCATAGGAGAGGTGCTCCAGCCCTCTGATCATCCTTGTGGCCCTTCCAGCACATCCATATCCCTCTTGTATCATAAGCTTTCTCTCTGCCCTTAAAACTACCCACAGTCTTCCTGCCTCTCCCTTGCTACAGCATTTCTCAGTCTCTTCCTGCTCAGCTTTTCATTTGTCTGTATGGGTCCATATACCCTCATCAGTCACTGCTTCATGTCTTCCCTTAAAAGAATGTTTTTCACTGACAAAACATCACGTAAGTGTCATGAAACTAGTGGGTCGTGAGCTCTCTCCTACCTTCAATACAACAGCAGCATTTTTCTTACCCACAAATGCCTAGCATTTAATACTTTGAGGCATGCAGCCTGGCTTTGCCTACTGTTATTACAAAGAATAAGAGTTTTTGTCAGCTCTAGTCTCCACCTCAGAGCACACGACAGCTCTGCACTGTTGCACTGCTAATGGAGAGCTCTGTGAGGAACTGAGAAACAATCCCTGCATATTCTGCCTTGCCAGATTCCTTTTTCAGGGAGTTTCTTCCTATTACTGGAGTTTAACAGAGCATTAATTCTAAGTCTGCAGTATTAACAAGAATGAGCATTTAAAAAACTCTCAAGAGTTTTATCTTTCCTTCTTCATTTCATCAAGAGACAGGCTTAAAAATGTTAACTTTTAGGAACCTGATGATGTTGGAAGTCTTTTTAATATAACTTGGGTTGGGGGTGTTAAGGGTCATGATTTCAGGCTGTTTTACATAAATGTAGGAAGTAGAAATCTGCTTGTGGTTTCCTAATGAAAACGAAGATTTGCATTTACTAATCTGATTTAATAAGCCGCTATCCTTAAGGAAAAAACAAACATGAGTTTCTTGACAGAGTTGCAACAGCTGATTGGAGCACATGTAGGGCCCATTTCTTCTTCTAAAACTGATTATTTCAGTCTTTGTGGACAAGTGTACACCTAGCAGCGAAAACGAGCTGCATCCTTTCTCCTCTCGGTTTTCTACCATTAAAAGATGTAAGGAGGTTACAGACCATGCTTGTAAAGCCTCCAGGTTGGCCGTCTGGTGCAACCCTCACTCATGCTCTGCCCCTGGGGAAGATTCACAAACATCAGCACACAAATGCAGTTGACAACACAGGATGTCCAAGGAAAACCTTTTATGGGTTCTCAGAGGGGTGCTTTTGGCTGATACTCTGATATTGAGGTCATTACTGTGAGTGCTCCAGCAGATCAAAGAACATGACTGAAGAGGACCTGCTTTACATGTGCCCATTTTTCTATTCTTGGAAGCACTCTGCATTGCATTAGTAACATTTAGCTCTCTAGCCCAGACAGGAGACACTCCAAGCATCCAGCCCATCTTATGTGATAGAATCTGAAAAGCTATATTTGTTCATAAGCTGTGAATTGATAGCAGTAATATGCTGAGTGCATGGTGCAAAGTTTTATTGCTAGGTAATTATCAATAGAAGCACAAAGCACATTTATGTGCTGGAAAATGACTCAAATTGAGCCCATCCTGGGGATTTAACTCCCCCTTGTAGCTATCAGTAGATGGGAACACTGTCAGGCTGTCTCTATACAAAGACAGCAGATTCATGTGCAGTTTGCACAGTGCAACTTACCCCATTTGAACTCTTCCCAAATATGACAAGACTTACATTTCAACGCTATTTTTCAAACAGATCATCCCCCTGGAATTGCCACAGTATCTACATGCCCTTGTGGCATCTGCTAATATGGCAAAGATAACTGAGTCATGCAAAAGACCTTTAGATTCTTTTCTGGTTTGTAAACACACATACATAATTATCAGTGAAGCTGCAGTGCAGGCATCACTGCTGCTGCTGGAATCTAGAAGAAGGCTCCCCTGCATTTGCAGCAGCTGGTGGTCATTGCAGGACCAGCAGTGAGGCATATCAAGTGGTTGCAATGCTGCACTGCTAATGGAAGTGGCTAGTTTTCCACCCAAGAATCTGCAGCCACAGCTCATCTTCCAAGGAAGCTCTTGGAGCAGTAAATAAAAGAGAAGGTTCAGCTGTGCACAGCATTTATCTTCAACGGGATTTAAGCCCACAAGGTACTGCACAGCTCCCAGGTGGTCAAGTTGTTCTGAAAGCATGCCGAAGATGTTGTGGATACACAAAAAGCTAGGATATACTGTCATCTAGCATCCAGCTGCTTGGGTTTGCTTTGGCTGGTCACATGAGACCATCAGCACATGGCAGGGAAATGCTGCAGCACAGTGTTCAGTTATTATAGGAGCCTACAACTTGACAGGAATGGCTGTTTATCACAGCAGCAGAAGTTGTAATCTTTTTCTCTTCCATCTTCTATGAAAAGGAGGGTCCAGCTCTGCTCTGCTTTCTGTTAGCTTAATCCCTGACACTGACAGCAAACCTTCAGGGGTTCCTCTGGGTCTATCCCAGCCAATAGAAGAACCTGGCTTCCCTAAAAAGCATGGATCTGCAGAGGTTGTCCCCACAAGCAACACTCCACAATTTCAGAGAAATATTTATCAAAAATAAGCCAAGCTCCACTGCCTGGTTCTGGTGCTCAGAGGTTAAAAAAAACCCCAAAGCCTGAACAATAATTTGTGGCTTAAATAAGGGTATGTGACAAATTAGCTGAGTAAAAACAAGCCATAAAGACTGTAACAAGGAACACAGAGGTACTCCCCTCCAGCACAGCACATACACATGTTTGCATAGATACATATGCACCTTCATAACAGATTAGTTAGGAACAGTACTCACTCTGAGTGACATAAAGGCCCTCTGTTGACTTCTCCTCAGGCCCGTCAAAGTCTCTGCTGGCTAGCTGCCTATTGGCTGTCTCCAATCGTTCTGCAAAAAACAGGAAATACTTTCAGTATAAATATATGTATATAAAATTGTAGGCCAACCAAGAAAGTAAGATGCATGCCAGCAGGGCAGTATAAATAGACTCTCTGAAGGAGGACATTAAAATGTAGGCTGACACATACATAAAAGATGAGGCCTTTGACCTCTTCCATGAAGCTGTCTCGTTCAGATTTACAGAAACTGGGGGAAAAGCCTCTGCCATTCATGGCTGATGTGGACAGTGTGAGAAATGAAGTGCCTGGGTAAAATGCACAAAGCGTTTGCAATCTGAATTATTCAGTTTTGCAAGGAGATGGCTGCCTTCCCACAGTAGATTGATGCCCCTAGTGCAGCAAGGCATCCTTGGGGAAGGCAGCCCCCAGTCCAGTGACACCAGTTCTTGAGAATGCCATGGGAAAGGAGCAAACAGTTTTCTGCAGCCAGGGACAGCTCTCCCTGAGAAGGTCTTGCTTTTCTCCTCTGAAAAAATGATGCAAACCTTCTTGCACCCTTGCAAAAAGTGTGAGCCTGCAGAAGGCATGAGGAGTATCAATGTACTGGCATCCAACCTGGGCAGGTTATAGCTCCAAAATATATCCTCCCTTTGATTTCTCAGAAGGACACATCCTCAATGTTACATTTTTAAAATAAAAAGATATCTTCTCCTACTTGCTTCCAGTCCATGAAAGCACTGAACTTGGAGATTTATGGGTTGCACAGCACAGCTCTGTATTGCAACTTGCTCTCCAGCTTGTCAAGAGCTGGACAAGATTTTAGGTGGCCTTGCTGGCAAGCGCTAAACACAAAAGCACTATATGAAGCTGACTCACATTTTGCCAGAACGTTTCCTTGCCACCAGAGAGGTGACAGCAGTTTTGTCTTACGCCAATGAACTGGCCCCGATTTTTCAAGACATTTATCTAAAATACATGTGAAGCTGCTCTTCGAAAGCCTGCTGCTCTGGAGCTTGTGAGAAAGTGAACACCAACTCGGGACAAAACCACCACCACGCGAGCAAGTGTAACATACCACGGAGATCCCTGTTGAAGTCATGAAGTCTCCTAATTTCTCCTTCGAGTTTGTTTCTCATTGCTTTGTCCAGAGACTCCCTCTTAGTGGTGGTCTTGACCAAGCCTTCATAAGCTTCTGAAATCCTCTGAATCTCGATTTCAAACTGAAAGGAGAGACAGCTCCTGATAAAGCCCAGCAAGAACAGATCCCATCCCAGTGTCTGTCCAGCATGTATTGATGGGGCACTGGCATGATGCTCATGATGAGTCACACCAGCTACCAGCTCTGCAATGACCAACCTCCCCGGCAGAGCATGGCATGAAGTTCACAGTATCACAGTATCACAGTATCAAGGTTGGAGGAGACCTCATAGATCATCAAGTCCAACCCGTTACCACAGAGCTCAAGGCTAGACCATGGCACCAAGTGTTCCAGTGATGCTGGAGGTTCCTGCACGGGGGACCCCTGCAGATGCCCTATGGAGCAGCTTGCCATGCCACACCACCTCATGACATCCCACTAACAGCTCCCAAAAAGTCTTGGGCTGGATTTGACTTAACTGTTCAGTTGCCTTTACTCAGCAACCAAGGTGACTGTATTAACACCATCGAAGAGGAGAAACTAAGAAAAGAGTGTACCTGTGTGGGCTGTAGTCTTTCCTAGAAAAGGTTGTAGGAGGCAAGATCTTTTATTGTGTCAGATCTATAACCCAAAACTTAGCTCTGAGCTTTCCATGCCATGAGAAGTTCAGCTCAAGCGGGATGTCTAACTACTGTGGTCCACTCCTTTCTGTCTTTCTCTGAAGAAGAAACTGTCTATACAAGAAGAAACTCTCTATAAAGAGACCAAACAAATTGTTTTGAGCTTTCAAGATTCTTAACTTCACCCCTTGAAATCTGGCAAATTGCAAGCAGAGCACGCAGAGGAAGCTCTCAGCAGCGAACTTGCATCTTAAGACTTGAGATCAAAGGACTGACAGGAGGGTAGTCCCAGGCATAGTTTTGCTGTTCAGGTTCATTCATCCAACTCTTTATTAATAAACTAAAGTCCTGTTATGTACTGTATCTTTGCCAAAATCGTTGCTGTAGGAATGATCAACACTGATGTGGGAATCTGTTTGTGCATGCTTGGCTGGTGTTTGTGGAAAAAAGCTTGATAATGTTCACAGGCTGGAAAACCAGGAGATACATATATATATATAGCCTCCCACATACCTTTCTAAATCTGGTGCTTTTTTAGCCTCCTGAATCGTGGGTGGGGCACATTTGCCATTTGTGAAGCCAGGGTGCAAACCCATGGTTCCTCTCCAGGGCTCATTAAGCTTTAGGTATAATTTGCCAGCTGTCATACTTGCAGAGCGGAACCTCCAGGAGTGTTGCAGCTGTCACCCCACTGTCTAGGAACCTGCAGTCAGGCTCCAGCAGCCTCGACCTGCACTTCCCACGACACCAGGGCCACTCTGTCTGGATACAGCGCATGGCCACATGGCACCTCTGAATCACTGAGGAAAAATGAGAAGAGTCATGATGGGAAAGCTGTTACCTTCCCCAAATACTGCTCTCACCTCACTTAGACACAGAAGCAGAAACAGGTGGCAATGTGCAAAGCCCACTGAATGACTCTCATGACCAGAGTTTTGGATTAATACCTAGCTGGGTATCACATCACCTGTGTCACACTAGTGAGGATTTAACCGCTTGCAAGTATTTCACACATATAGAAGCTTCTTCCCTATGTGTATGACATTAAAAGGATCATTATGTAGATTAGTTCTCAGGTGACAATTCTCCACAGCTTCTGGAAGAGGTCATCACCTGTTCAACCAGATGCATCCCATGCACTGATACCTATTCTTGAGTGATCTACAAACTTAGGTACTGCATCCAGGCCCCACAGTTTATAAAGGACGTGAAGGTCCTTGAATGTGTCCAGAGGAGGCTAACGAAGCTGAGGAAAAGGCTGGAAGGAATGTCCCGTGAGGAGCAGCTGAAAACATTGGTTTTATCTAGTTTGGAGAAATGAAGGCCAAGGGAACTCCTCATTGCTCTCTAGAGCTTCCTGAGGAGAGGAAGTAGAGAGGGAGGCGATGATCTATTCTCTTTGGTATCCGGAGATAGGATGCATAATGATAGCTCAAAGCCGCACCAGGGGAGGTTTAGATTGGACATTAGGAAGCATTTCTTTACTGAGAAGGTGGTCAAACATTGTAACAGGCTTCCTAAAGAGTGCTCAATGCCCCAAGCCATTTGGACCTTTAATAACATGCTTTAACTTTTGGACAGCCCTGAAGTGGTCAGGTAGCTGGAACACATGGTCCCTTTCAACTGCCATAGTCTATTCTATTCCAGGCCTATGAGCTACAACAAAAAAATGTGCTTCGTGTGAATTTTCCAGAATTGAAATGGCACATCAATTAGTTACTGCAATAATAGCATAGTTTCAGCTACTTAGTTCTCTTAATGCTTTTTCTTTAGATGACTGTGACCTCAGCATATCAGAAGTTTTCTCTTCCTATAAGTAGTCAGCCGCTCCATTCTACCTACCTCATACTGCTTTCCTTGACCATTTAAGCAGATTGAGCTTCTCTCACCTTGAGAGGAATGTTTGGCTTAGAAAAAAAAATTTTAAGTGCTTTCCTGAATCCTTAACTACATGATTCCAACCAGACAGTGTGCTCAGATGGATACTCAAAACCAGCCACTTCCTGTACCTTCCTTCTCCCAGGTGCAGCTGCTATCTTCAGAAGATGCCTGCTCCAGAATGTTCTTACTACAGTGAAGATTTGCCAGCACAGCCCAACCGCCCTGCCCAATGCTGCTGGTTACTACAAGGGCTTGGCTCTGCTTATTATCTGCTGTGAACATGCAAGGACCTCCACAAGCACTGAACAAAATTAACAGAGAGCAGAAGAGCAGTTACAAATTGTGTTGGTGTTTCTCAGCAGCTCTGGGATTTCCTTCCTCTTCTTCAATAAAGGGGAAAAAACAGCTCAGTCCCTTCTTGCCTGGTAGCTCTCAGAGCCAACTCACTCAAACAACCCACACACAACTGGATGGGGAACAGCCAGCCCAGTCTGGCAACTACACTTCAGCAAAGTAACGCCACTCAGCAAAACAAAACAGAAAAAAAGAAAGAGAAATTTATGTTTTGCTTTTGATAAAACAGCTCAAAATAATATGTGCATCACCCCTCTTTCCCCCAACTCTTTTTAGATGACAAAACCTGACAACTCATCAAACAGCACAGGGATTAATCACCACCTTGTACCTCTCTGCAAAGTTTGTCCAGACATGACTGAGAATTTGACAACCCTCAGGGCTGATCTGTTCATACAAACACCCAGGAAGCCCTCCCCATCAAACTCATTTCCTCCGATTTCTTCTATTCTGAAATGAATAGAAGTGATGGGAGGGTGGCCCTACCTAGAATAAAACTGTTATGCGCAGGCAAGCAATAAGTACTCCTCGTGACCCTTCTACTTCCAACAAGAGGGAAGAGTGTTTTAGACCCAGAGTATGTAATTTAACTCACTGTCATGTTTTCAGAGGTGACATTCAGTTGAGATAACAGAATCACAGAATTAATCAGGTTGGAAAAGACCTTTAAGATCATCAAGATTGTGGGAACAGAATAGGACCTACCCTGTCAATTCAAGAGAGATGTTGAGACACTGGAATGTGTCCAGAGAAGGGCAACAAAGCTGGTGAGAGGCCTGGAACACAAACCCTATGAGGAGAGGCTGAGGGAGCTGGGGTTGTTTAGCATGGAGAAGAGGAGGCTCAGGGGTGACCTCACTGCTGTCTACAACTACATGGAGGGAGTCTGTAGCCAGGTGGGGGTTGGTCTCTTCTGCCAGGCAACCAGCAACAGAACAAGGGGTCTTCTCCAGAACAGAACAGTCTCAAGTTGTGCCAGAGGAGGTAAAGGCTGGATGTTAGGAGGAAGTTCTTCCCAGAGGGAGTGATTTGCCATTGGAACGGGCTGCCCAGGGAGGTGGTGGAGTCGCTGTCCCTGGAGATGCTCAGAAATGGCACTTAGTGCCATAGTCCAGTTTATTGGCTAGGGCTGGGTGATAGGTTGGACTGGATGATCTTGGAGGTCTCTTCCAACCTGGTTGATTCTATGATTCTATCCTTGTGTTCACACAGGAAAAAAAACAGCATGGGAGGGATACTGTGCATTAAGACTTTGGTTTAGGACATTTTCCTGAAGCAAGAATGCACTTGAGCATGTGTTTCTCTTTAATGCTCTGCTTACATTCCCCTAGAGTCAATGGGACTCAAGTCCATGCTCTGTTGACTGAAGTAAGACTTCAGTCCATGCTTGAATACCTGTCTGTTAGTGTCTGATGCAATCGACTGGCGGGGCATCCAAGATAAAGAGAGAGCAGTTTCCAAGAGTGTAAAAGGAAATTGGAATATTTTTAGGGCATTGCACTCAAATACCTTTTACCGAACAACGCAGCTTTTGTCCAGTTAATAGCTGGAATATTTCTTTTTGCCCATGAAGGCCACAGGAAAGTCAGCCTCAAAATCTTTGCAAAGATCTTCACAAGTAGTTAACCTTGCTGCAAAAAATTTCTCAACTAAGCTTAAGAAATTCTATGAGTAAAATCAACTCATTTGGTTGCATAAGGGGAGGCTGAAAAGGCAAGAGCAGATACAAAACAACTGGTCTTTTTTCAAACCTGTTTGAACAAACTGTCAGATATTTTTGCCAAAACTGAGCCTGGGACATGGTCTCTCGGAGCTGCCTCTTCTCCTGTGAATAGTGTCTCCAAGAACACTTTGATCCCATACAGCATAGACAAAAACCCTATTTAGACTCATAAATTCAACTAAAAAGATCTGCAACATAAGCCTATCATATATAAGTGGTGGAAAGACATAAATGAAATAGCTGTATAGGAACTCACTTGGTTTGGGCCCTTGGGAACCAAAGACAGCAGATCTGGGGAGCATCTCTGCTTTGCCTTCAGTCAGTTCTCATTTTTAAGTTGCTCCTACTTTTATTTGATTTGTCCTTTCATCTTGTCATCCCAGGCAGTACACAAGACATCACACTTCTCCACTGAAAATGCCAGCTTGCACACAGAAGAGAGGGTGCAGGATCATTCTGCTAAAAGGGGTTTTGAGCAAAATCTATCAAATAGTTCCTTCAGATAAGGAGGCAGTGCTTTTTGAACCAGTATGTTCAAAGACGGGCATCTAACATGAGGTTTTGCAAACCCACAGAGCAGTCACAAAAAAGCCATGAACACATTTCCAAATAATGGACAACATCCCTGATGGCTGCTACACTTCCAAAGAGTGGAGAGTGCCACGTAAATGTATCTCAGCAAACAAGACCACTCAGGACAGATGTGGCCACCCTCTTCAAAAGCTTCTCACCTGCAGTTCTACTGACTATGCAGATGATGCAGAACCCAACTGCACCAAGAGCAGTCTGCCCATAAGAGATTTGCAGGGAGAGGTCCAGTGAGGCTAGCACTGAATGATGGAAGAGAGAAAGTCCCCAGCTGAGAGACATGTGATGGGCTGCCCCATTTCATCCTACAGGCTGGAGCCCACAGGCCTTTTGGCACAGGATTACGCTTCTGGGAGACCACCGTGGAAAGGCAATGGTTAGGCATGGCCACCTAATAATACATCGCTATTGCAGTGACATGACTTACCAAGAACAGCTTGGAGAATGCAGAAGCAAAAAGATGGTTGCCCTGCCCAGGCACCATCCCCAACTTTCCACTTACCTTCTGCAGTTTGTCTGCCTTCTCATAATACCCCTCCAGCTCCTGCCGCAGCATGTGGTTCTCCTCAGAGAGCATCTCCACCATCTGCTGTGCCCGCTCCACAATGGCGAACGCATCGGGTGTCAGCTGCTGGCCTGGCAGCGTTGGTGTCAACGGCTGGGCAGCAGCAGGGGCTGGCAGCGGGGACATGGTGCCAGGGAGCAGAGGGCCAGTGGCGGTGGTGGCCTGTGAAGACATTGGGCTGTGCTGCTGGACTGGTGGTGGTGGGAAGGGCGGCTGGCATTGTCGGCTGCAGGGAAACACACAGGGGAGGCGTTAGAGCCATGTGCCCTTGAAACGCGCAAAGGAGCTTTCACATAATGACTTCACGGCTTGTTAATAAGGTTATAACTGCACAGTGGTGGTTCTGGTCCTTAGTCACTCCTAAAGACCAACGATCGTTAACACAGGCTGGGGAAAGCATCTCCTTGCCTGCTCTTGACAGTGATGTATACATCTGGCACAAATGGATAAAGGAAGCATTGACTTGAAAATGGTGTTTCTGCCTAGGTGCACAGCTAATATTTTAGCAGCCAGTTAGCATCAAATAGTCCCCCCCTTGCCACAAACCCCACGGCTGCGAACTATAAGCCGGCAAGCTTGAGGGAAACACAAGGATGCATTACTCACCCTTCAAACACCGCTCTCTGCCTGGAGCGAGACCGGCTGAGCGGCAGAGCTGGGAGGCAAAGGGAAGTGATGTGAGTGAAGCAGCAGCCCCGAGAGGCTGCAGCGAGTGGCAAGGGAAGGGCTGCTGAGGAGCTGCTGAAGGCACAGCCCTGGCCAGGCATGGCGAGTCACGAAAGCCATCTTCCAGTGTGAGACCTCATTGTGTCACTCCCTGACTAACGGCATCCATCACCCACCAGCCTTGTGTCGGGCAAGGATAAGAAGTGAGCTGGCAGCAGACCTGC
Source organism: Tricholaema leucomelas (assembly GCA_013400475.1). NCBI lineage: Eukaryota > Metazoa > Chordata > Aves > Piciformes > Lybiidae > Tricholaema lacrymosa > Tricholaema leucomelas. The sequence continues at coordinate 122,634 of WAAF01015788.1, forward strand.
TTGTGGGTTAGGCTTTCAGAGGGCGTGTGGCTCCTTCTTAATCCACCTTAAGCCACAATTTGCAATGGCTGAAGAATAACTCAAGAGTATGTTTGAGCAGTGGGGGGAATCCCTGCAGCTGGCGGTCAGACAGGACTGGAGTCCCTCACCTCTGTCCTGCATTTCAGCTGTGCAAACTGGGAAAGAGAGACTGCCCCTGTTTCAAAAGGGGGAAATTCAGGCAGGGAGCAGGTCAAAGCTTGTCTGTACCAGACCCACCTTCATCCTTCCGCCCACTACACAGGTAGCCTCAGAGCCTCAGCCAGGGTGAGCCACCCCACGCAGAGCCTCGCTGTGTATAGGCTGAGTCACTCCTCAGCCCGGATGCCAAAGTTGTGAAATTTCTACACCATACTTGTCTAAGAGACTCAATCCAGACCACATGGGACATCTGTGTCAGTGCCCAGTTTGGCTGGAAAATGAGCTGGCTGCAGGACTCCATCTGAAGTCTGCAATCAAGCACCTTCTGGAAGCTGTACTTTAGCTTAACCACAAGCTATTGGGCTTGCTGTAGCTACCGTTGCCTTTATGTCTGTACCCTACATGAGGCAGGAGTCTTAGCAAACAGACATATTCACGCCATTTGGCCTCAAAGATCCACAAATACTACTTTTTTAGACACGATTTTGTGCTATATAAATACATAATAAATACAATTACTATTATCTTCAGCACCTACACAATTTGTCAAAGTAGGGCTTTAAAAAGCTCTCAGCACCAGACTAGTTCTACTGACAACTCACCACTGCCTTCAGCTGCAGCAGAACGAGATGAAAAGTGAAGGTAATTTGAAAGTCTTGTCCCAAAAGTGAACAGCACTGCTCTAAGAAGCTTGTTCCTACCAAGCCACACAACAGCATGGACGGTCAGCACTCCAGTCTTATCTGTAAGTAAGTCTCTGCAGCTCCCAAGATGCAGCACACACAGCCTCCTGTTGCCATCCCAGCTCTGGTGCTCTGCCCAGTGATTCCACCCATGGCACAGAAAAGTACTGAAATGGAGCAAAGCCCAGCAATGAGCCCATTCCTGAATACAAAGCACACTGCTAACCTGCCCAGCAGCACAAATCCTGGTCCTGACTCCGTGTCCTTGGAAGGAAGATCAGAGCCACGCCGTGTGCACTCAACATTGAGAAAACCTGTGCTGAGCTCACCCTGGCCTCAAGATAGCTTACACTTGCACAGAGTAGATATGCCCTAAGGCTGTGTCTCCCCTGGTAAACTAAACATCCATGGAGGCAGCTCAGAAGCACAGGAGAGAGGCCATTCCTACTGAGCAGCTCCCAGGGACAGGAGGTTTTTCTCTCAGCTCCCTGCCATGGGTAAGGATGTATTTCACTAGATCAGGTTGTCCAAAGCCCCATCCAATCTGACCTTGAACACTTCACAGCTTCTCTGGGAAACTTGCTACACTGTCTCATCACTCTCATCATAAAAGAGTTTATTTGATAAATCCAGTCTAAATCTACCCCTTTTTAGGTTAAAGCCTTTATATCTTGTCCTATTACCACAAACCCTGGTAAAAAGCCTACCTCTCTTTCTTATAAATCCTCTTCAAGTACTACTGAAAGGCTGCAACAAGGTTTTCCTGAAGTCTTCTCTCATTTTCAGGTTGAACATCCCCAATTCTCTCAGCCCTTCCTCATAGGAGAGGTGTTCCAGCCCTCTGACCATTTTCACATCCTTCCTCTGAACCTGCTCCAACAGGTCCATGTCCTTCTTTGGCTCAGGTGGTCAAGAAGGCCAACAGCACCCTGGCCTGTATCTCAGGACAACAAAGCTGCTGAAGGGTCTGAGGGAACCAGGATTGTTTAGTCTGGAGAAGAGAAAGCTGAGGCAGAGACCTCATTGCTCTCTATTAGAAAGGAGGTTACAGTGAGGTGGGGAGCAGTCTCTCTAGTACAAGGTGATAGGATGAGAGGAAATAGTCTGAAACTGTGCCAGGGGAGGTTTGGATTGGGTATTAGAAAAAATTCCTTTACCAAAAAAGTGGTCAGACATCAGAATACATTGCCCAGGGAGGTGGCTGAGTCACTGCTCCTGAAGGTATTCAACAAACATGTGGACGTGGCATGCCAGCTCACGGTTTAATGGCCACAGTGGTCTTAGGTTAACTGCTGGACCCAATGATCTTAGAGGTCTTTTCCAACCAAAACAATTCTGTGATTCTTGTGCTGGGAACCCCAGAGCTGTACATCGGGTGGTGTTTTGCCCAAGCAGAAGAGAGAAGGAGAATCAACTTGTTGATGTGCTTGCCACATTGCAGCCCAGGATACAACTGGCCTTCTGGGCTGCAAGCACGCACTGTTGGCTCGTGTCCATATACTTGTCCATCACTATCTCTAAGCCCTTCTCTACAGGAGTGCTCTCAATCTGTTTATTCCCCAGCCTGTACTGACATTGGAGGCTCAGGGGTGACCTCATTGTTGTCTACAACTACCTGAAGGGAGGCTGTAGCCAGGCGGGGTTGGTCTTTTCTTCCAGACAACCAGCAACAGAACAAGGGGACACAGTCTCAAGTTGTGCCAGAGGAGACCTAGGCTGGATGTTAGGAGGAAGTTCTTCACAGAGAGTGATTTGCCATTGGAATGGGCTGCCCAGGGAGGTGGTGGAGTCACCATCCCTGGAAGTGGATCAGGCACTTAGTACCACAATCTAGTTGACTGGATAGGGCTGGGTGCTAGGTTGGACTGGATATCCTGGAGGTCTCTTCCAAGCTGGTTGATTCTATGATTCTATGGAGATTGCCCTCATCCAGGTGCATGGACTTCTTGAACTTCACAGGGTTTGCATGGACCTGCCTCTCTAGCCCTTCTTCCTTCAAGCTTGGTGCCGTCTGCAAACTTGCTGAGGGTGCACTTGATCTCACTGCCTGACACTGATAAAGAATTAAATAGTACTGGTCCCAGTAAGGACCCTTGTGAGACACCATTCATTACTGCTTTTTACTTGGACATTGAGCCATTGACTGTTAACTCTTTGGACACAGCTATGCAGCCAAGTCCTTACCCATCTAACAGTCCCTTCATAAACCCCATATTTTTCCAATTTAGAGACAAGGGGTTTGTTGAGGACCATATCAAAGTCTTGCCAGATGACATCTGCAGCCTCTTTCCTTACTCACTGACACAGTCACTCCATTATATAAGGCCACTAGCCCTGATTTCATAGAATCATAGAATTGTTTCAGTTGGAAAAGACCTCTAAGATTGAGTTCAACTATCAACCTAACACAGCTATGACCTTACTAAGTCACACCCTGAAATGCCATGTCTACACACAGTTTGAAGACTCCAGGGACAGTGACTCCACCACTTCCCTGAGAAGCCTATTCCAATGACTGACTACTCTTTCAGTAAATAATTTTTACTTAATATCCAATCAAAACCTCCCCCGGATGCAACTGTCCTTTTTGGAGCCATGTTGGTTGTCTCAAATGATGTCACTGTCTTCCATATGTTTTGACACAGCTCCCGAGGGGAGTTTTGCAAAGTTTTATCTGCCAGAGATGGTGAAGGTTCTGTCCATGATGGCTCCACTCACCTACCTCTGTGCCTGCACAGTGCACACCACAGCAGAAATGTGACAGCACAGAGAAACAGGAAAAAGGAAACTGCAGCAGCAGCTACACACAATCATTCCTCATCCAACACCGCTGCTGCTGGAGACAAAACCCAACCCACTCCACAGCTCTTTCTCCCATGCTGACTGTAGTGATTTACTGTGGTGCTCAACACAACATGGCCTTAACAGGATGCAGGGTAAGGAATTCCAATGGGGAGTATAGCATTTTAATTCAGGATGTTGGGCTGCCTTGCTCTCTTGCACATGTGATTAGAAAGGAAAGAAGCATGTACTCCCTTCCCTAAGGTGATTTTCTGACTGCTGTGTCTGCTTTGTGGCCTTCAGAAGCCTAAGACTGCAAAACTAGTCATAACTTCCCCTGAAGTTCTCTTACACTGGTGGTCCCAAGGTAGCTCCCAGTGACTACCACTGGGTTAAGATGCTACTCCCTGCCCATGTGCCTTTGGAGTTTACTGCCTCTCCAGCCTTGCCACGTCTGCCTGCTGCTGGGATGTCACAGCAGCATGCCCTGAGTGGTCACACTGGCCTGGGGGACTCATTTTACCTTCCTGAGACCAAAATCACCTCTCCTAGCAGTACCTGGCAACCCGAAAGCCATGTGAGCTCTGTGCCAAGTTGCTTGGCAAATCACAAGGACAGCCTGCCATAAGCACAGCTCTCAACAAGGGACTCCATGCCCATCACAAGACTGGATATTTTTCCCCTAAAAAAAATAAACAATAAAAAAAACTAACGAGGGGCAGAGCAACAGCTGTCACACAATGCAGAGAATGCCCCACAACTGTGTGTAAATGTAGCACCTCCTCAGAGCAGCTCGCAGCCAGTCTACACTTGGGCATTTTACCACAACAATTAATTGAGCGAAGTGTTTCTCCTAAGCTACATAGAGTCCACAGCCAACTTGATTCAAGAAAAGCCCAGCTGCCTGGACACAGCTGTACATAGAATCGTAGAATCATAGAATGGTTTAGGTTGGAAGGGACCTCAAGGATCATCCAGCTCCAACCCCCTGCCATAGGCAGGGACACCTCCCACTAGAGCAGGCTGCTCAAGGCCTCATCCAGCCTGGCTTTAAACGCCTCCAGGGAGGAAGCATCCACAACCTCCCTGGGCAACCTGTGCCAGTGTCTTACCACCCTCACTGTAAAGAACTTCCTCCTAATATCCATTCTGAATCTCCCCTCCTCCAGCTTAAACCCATTCCCCCTCGTCCTGACATTACTAGACCTTGTCAATAGTCCCTCCTCAGCCTTCCTGTAGGCTCCCTTCAGATACTGGAAAGCCACTATAAGGACTCCTCGAAGCCTTCTCCTCTCCAGGCTGAAGAGCCCCAACTCTCTCAGCCTGTCCTCATAGCAGAGCTGCTGCAGCCCTCTGAGCATCTTCGTGGCTCTCCTCTGGACCCGCTCCAGCAGTTCCATGTCCTTCTTGTGTTGGGGGCTCCAGAACTGCACACAGTACTCCAGGTGGGGTCTGACGAGAGCAGAGTAAAGGGGGAGAATCACCTCCCTTGCCCTGCTGGCCACACTTCTCTTGATGCAGCCCAGCACACGGTTGGCTGTCTGGGCTGCATGTGCACGTATGAAGATACAGATTTGCTAGAGGTACAGGTTTTCTCACTTGCTCATGGGAATAGCTTAGATTGATATAAATTGAATTGAACTCTGAGTGTAAACTTGTGGAGATATAGAAAGTTTCTTGTTCCATAATAAAGTATAACATTCTTTGGCCATAGACACACCCTTTAAACACTCGTAGGAATACCTGACACTACTTTCAGGAAATCTTGGCTTCCCATCAACTTAACCTTATTCTCATGTATCTCAGGATGGGAAAGCACAAGCATCTTCAGAATATGAAAGGCCACTAATTGCTCCAAGGTAAACAGATAACGATTTAACTAAGTTATACTTCAGTGCATAGCTAGCTACACAACAGATAACCATTAACCAGAAATGGAGAGGAAAACTTGTGCAAATGTGAAATGCACTGCATGTCAGTAATTCCTGTTGTTATATAATCAGAAGTTTAATACTAAATGCAACAATTCCAGGAGCTAACTTCACTCTCATCAGTCCTAAATACACACTTCTTCCATAAACACTCAAAATCAATCAATCAAGACTAAAACCACACCATTTTTTTTCCTTAAGAGTTTCTTTCTCCTCTGAACTTCTCTGTGTAGTACTCATCCTTTTACCCCTGTGAAAAAACACTACTTCTACTCACTATTTAACATACTAGCACCATCGAATGAATCTGGATGTTTAGTTGCTCTACCAAGAAGGCTGCTCTTCTAATATTTTCTTGTCCTGGAGAGTCAGAAGAGTGCCAATGATTTTAAACTATTTTTAATTTAAAAGTCAATTGAACTCTGTGGTAACGGGTTGGACTTGATGATCTATGAGGTCCATTCCAACCTTGGTGATACTGCGATACTGTGAACCTTTTCATATGCACTTTAGTCTGTCTATCTTTACAATACGGAGTGAGAAGTATCCTCATAATCTCCATTTTCTTGAACTACAAACCATTTGTGGAGCTACCAAAGATTTATGGCCTGTAGCAGCAGCCACACACCAGTCTCAGTAGCTCGGGCCACAAGAGAGATTCTCTAAAGTGCTTTCCAGCTTGCAAATCCAACATCACATCTCTAAAAGTGCATCTGTTCAACAAAATGAACACGTTTCTGACTTTCCTTTTACTTGCTTAATCTGTCCCAATTTAATTGTGATTAAGCCTACTGCAGTATCTCCAAGTGTACAGGCAATAAAACCAGCCTGGCGAGTTATACTAACGAATCAACATTTGTCACAATAGGAGAGTTATAACATCAGCTTAGCTCACATCCAACCGCTCACATAAAGCTCCACAGAAACACAGCAATCAGGATTATCCTGAGCTCCTTCAGACTCAGTAAAGAATGACGTTCTCAAAATGCTTCTAGTGTATTTTATATGTTGATCATACTCTGCATTAAAGCAGGTTAAAAATCTTCCAGCCATACATATTTTCATCAAAAACCATCCTTCTTAAAAGCTTGAAATTGTGGAACATTAAGAGTTTTGGACATCTTTGCAACATTGCAGCTACATTTCTATTGATGTGATTTTTTTTTTGTTGACATTATTGTAGAAGTAGGGCTCTTATATACTTCTGTCATGCACTGCAAAGAAAAAAAAACTAAGGAGATCAGGTTTTGGAATGGGGAGCCCCAGAGAGGCAGTGAGCCTTTCATGGTCCACCATGCTAGGGTCACCAGACTGCAATAAGCAATGTACAGATTGTGACACATGTAATAATTAGCTATATATAATTTGCAATACAGTGTCTTCAGGAAAATATATGACCATGGATCTCACCTTCATGAGAAACCCTTCAAAATTCAACAAGTCTCCTTCTCTGGAGACTTTCAAAAGCCACCTGGATGCATTCCTGTATGAACTGCCCTAGGTGATCCTGCTATGGCAACGTGGTTGGACTCGATGACCTCTGGAGGTCCCTTCCAACCTCTAATATTCTGTAATTCTGTGAAGGCAATCCAAGCCCACACATTTCAGCATAGTCTTAACAAGCCTGTTTTACTGGAACCCCTGGAAGTAAGAACGACCAGAAGAACTGGAGGGGGAATTAGTAGCTGTATGGAGGAATAAGAAATTCTGAAAGGACAATTAATGATGAAGTTGACTGTCAGGAAATACTGAATACAGAAGTGCTCTTGCTCAATAAACCAGAGCAGTATAAGAAAGCAGTGAAATGAAAATGTCTGTAAATATTCTGGAAGTTCACCATTGCCCTGCTAGAGGTACAGTGCAGCTCTCCTCTACGTAAGGATAAAGAGTAGCCAGTGAAGGACTTTTGTTTCCAACATACCATGGCACTTACACATTCATAATTAAAATGCCCTTCTCTAATCCACTTAGCTCATCCTTCTTTTGCCTCTAGGGCAGACTGGCCTAGTTCATCTCTTGAAGACTCTCCTGGGGAACTTCATCTCACAACTTCACAAATCTGCTGTGGATGCTCCAGCTGAGTCATCAGAGGAAGAGGCATTTATGGGGTGCGGATCTTTTAAGCGGCCTTAGACTTTTACCTTACAATGAGAGTAAAGTGTGTGTGAAAGGTGCTTATTCCTGCCCATTGACCAGGAACCTTGAGTCTGGATACTAACCTCAAGATTCAGGCACCTGCCTGATTTCAGATATAGTTTCTTGCAGTCATGAAGCAGACTTCACACTTTGTACCTGTGAATAACATAGGGAAACCAGCGCTGTCACCATGATGGAAAAAGACATGACTGGAAAAGTCAGTAATCCCAGTCTGATGGTCATGGTGCAAAGAAACACAGCTGTAGACACATCACTAAATGATGACATGGTCAGAGATGGAAGAAGACTTTTCACAGTCAAGACTCAGTCCTTGTGGTATCTTTCAACTTACAGAATAAGCAACAGTTGCAGCACCTTGTAAACACAAGAGTTTACTTCAAAAGCCACTTTGCAAGCTCATCTCCAGAATTCACTATTTTGTTAGTGATACTCAATAGTGCTGGGAAGATTGGGCCCAGCCTCTTTGGGGGTGATTACATGAAGATTTGCAGAATACAATCATCTGGAAGCACCCATGCCATATTAAACATGTCCTCTGTAGACAAATGAAGGACAGGATATTCTATTTCTTCACAGGGATATACACTCAAAATAAGTACTCTAAAGCCCAGATGGTTTTCAGCAAAGGAAAACGTGCCTTGCTCAACCTCTGCACTTCTAGAGGAACCAGCTGGGATAACACAGAAGGGTAAGGAGAAATGACATGGGCTTCACTCAAAATGCAGGAGTGGCTTCATTTCTCTTTCCTTTATTTTAATGAAAGCAGACTAGACCAGAAGGAGAGGACTCAAAGCTCTTCTGCAGAGCTGCCAGCATCCACATCAGCTGGAAGTACAGCCTGCAACCCACGCTCATGCTTGGGCTATCCTCACAGAGAAATGTCAGAAGTGAGTTTGGGTGTGACATCCCTTGGCTTGGCCACTGTTGCCAGTGTGCCTGCCTGCCTGGGGTGTCTCAGGGAGGAAAAGGAGCTCCTTGTAGTCCCCTCGGCCACAGACTTGTGGTTGATTGAGTAAATATCAACAGGTTGTCTGAAAACAGCGGTAGTGGTGGGAGCAGTTAATACACAAATAACCAGAGAAGCCACAGACTATTCCAGCAGTTAAATATAGGCTTCTACATCCACACAGGGTGGAATTCTATAAGGCACAGTGAAAAAAAGGGGCTATCTTTTAAAACAGTCTAGATTCATTCGTCATTTGCATGTTGTCTTTCAAAATACATGGGTTAAATGAGAATTGAAAGGTGTCTCCATCATTGACTGTAGCCATGAATTAATTCTCTTCAGTTAGCAGTGCTGTTTCCAGGTGAAGGCTTCATTTGCATTACATATATGTTTTTTATTAATGGTGCAGAGAAAGAAATCATTCTGAATAAAAGACACCAGGATTAGACATGGGTCACTGGGAGCAAAGAAGATTCACTACATTGAGCGATCTGGATCACTGCTTAAGCAGGGCACAGAGAAACAATACAGACCTGAGCAGGTCCAAGTTCATCCACCTAGGAATAAATACAGCAAGCTACAGTAAAAGGGTGGGAAATCATACCCTGGGCTGATAACTACCCTCACATGCCTGACTGGGTAATGAGCTGGGTGGTGAGCTCCTGGGGTGCCAATACCTGAAACAGCAAGCGCTAATGAGCTACGTAAACGAGGAATATTGAGTCGCATTGCAGAGGTGGTATCTGATTAGCCTCTGTTCAGCTGATGTCCAGGTCAGCTTTCCACAGTGAAAAAGGGGGATTTGACAACAGTGAAATAATTACAGGGCATCTGTTAAATGCATTAAAGGTACAACAGCACAGGGCTCCTCACTGTAGCTGACAGAAGTACTTCAGAATCCCAGTTGGTAACTAGAAAATACCAGCTAAAACTAAGACGCAGGTCTGTGCCAGAAAATGGCAATTAGCTAGTGGAACAAGTCTGTAAAGGCCATAATGGATTCTCCAGGCAGAGAATGCTATAATCACCAGGACTGAATGTTTCACAAATTGGAATTAATACACAGCACTGTGTAAAAGGTGAAATTAGATTATTTCCAAAGCTCTTTACGAGCTGCAATTCTGAATATCTGTATCTAAGGAAAGTTAGCAAAGACAACATTCAGGAATAGTTGCACATCTCAGCCTGCTCTAGTGGGAGGTGTCCCTGCCTATGGCAGGGGGTTGGAGCTGGATGATCCTTGAGGTCTCTTCCAACCTAAACCATTCTATGATTCCATGATTCTATCTAGGAAAGGAAAGATTTTCTAGAGGCTATTACACTTGGCCAACTTAAAGCATTTAGAAGTCATGAATCAGGACCCCAAGCATCATGCAATTGACTGATATTTTAAAAGAGGAACAAATATTGGTTCCTTTTTATTTGCCTTCTAGCTCTTTTGGCCTTTTAAGCTTCAGAGTTCAAGCTCTGCTCTGCAACCATCACATCCATAAAGCAGAGGTTACTAAGACTAATTTACATCATATGACTCTAGGAACAATATCAAATGTCTTGGATTTACAGTAAAGCTGTGAGATTTCACCACAGTGATTATAAAGGCAACACTCCCTTTAAAACCAGCCATGTGCCAAAGAAAAGTTAAACCACAAAAGCAAGTTAAGCAGCAGTTGCAGTTATCCCATCTCTTTCAACAGCTCCCTGCCAGCATTTGTGGGTTTCCAACCATATTTCCCTCATCACAGAAGGACTAAGGTGTGGGGACTGGGGGACTGGTAATCCTACAGGTCTATTCCATCCCTGGTATGCTGGAGTGTTTCCTCTGGACCAATGCAGCCTTGTGTTTCTCTTTTCTAGAAGAGAGAAGCCTTTGCACAGCTCCTGTCAAAAGGACACCAGAATGGAAGAGCTGAGGAACAGATATGACCAAGACAGAGGGAAGGAGATGTTAGGATATAGGAGAATCCCTTCTGATCGTGGGCAAAGCACTGTTTCCATTGGTTTCTTCTGCAAACCCTCATAAAGAGATGAAAGCTGGAATTAATCACCTCACTTGCTCCTCTACCAGGGAAAAAAAAGGCTCTCCAAACCCTATTCTTCCATTAACCTTATGAAACTAGGTAATCCCCTACCTCAATCTCTTTTATCAAGTTCCTCCATCCCAGGCAATGGCTGGCTGTGAGCTCCCACCGAAGGAGAGGAAAAAGCAGTGAACGAGAGCAGATGCACAGGAAGGTGCCCATCAGTATAAGTGAACAGTGCTCAGGAGCTGCTGCCCAGACAAGCCATCTAGCAGAGATCAAGCTGGTGTTCCCAGTCAGGCAGCCTGCCTTATGCCCTTCCATAGAGAGAAATGTTTGGGACAGAATCCATTTTGTGAAATTGCATTTTAACTGTGTTCATTCCACATCTGAGCAAGCAGATCTTGCAAGGCAGTCCGAGATGTGCACAGAGATGTACTGCAGCACAGCTGCTAGAGACAGAGAAATAGCAAGTGATGAGCACAACAGGACTGCTTCCACTTCCTAAATGCTTTTGTCACCCAAATCTTCCCAGGTAATAGGGCTGTAAAGGTATCTTGCAGCCCTTGGGGTCAACTACAACCTGGGATATGTCACAGGAGAAGAAACCAAGCCAGTTTATACCAATCAAGAACAAGGCTTGGTAATGCCAGCAGTGAATATGTCACTGCACCAAAGCAAAGCAAGTAATGGCCATTCCTGCATTGAAAAATACCACAGAAAAAAGCCTGAGATGAGGATGAAGACTACTGCTTGCTAACATCTCTTGTGCAGCCCCTGGTGCTGTGCAAAGCAAGGACACAAGATACTCTGCAAGTAGGCAACAGTCCTGCTAGTGCTAACTTTCACCTAAAACATAGCCAGCAGGAACACATTGACAGGAAACATCCCCAAAAATCTGTGCACCACGTGAAGGGAGCTCAGAAGAAGCTGAAAATCCCTGTCTGGCCACTAGGACCCAAAAACACTTTAGGGAAAGCAAAAGAGAGACCATATACCTTAGACCAAACCTAGGTTTGGTGAAACACTCCCTGGCTATGCCAACCTCCTAACCTATCCCTGCAATGCATGCTGGAGCAGCCACCAGGAATATATGCAGGCTCAGGTCCTTGCTCAGCTGCAAGAGAGACACCACCCAAGATTTTTCAGTAAGTCTGCAAACCACAATGACTCTGCTTTGCAATGCTGCCAGAACTCTGCTGCACAACACATCCTCTTGGGTGTCTTTGAACCTGTCAGGAGGGACATTTTTCCATTATCATGCAAAGAAAACAGCACACAGAGGCTGCAGGCATGCCCTCTGCAGTGTGTTTTGGAGGTTAAACTGTGCTGCTTTACCAGGAAACAGCAGCAATCACCATTACAAGCTGGGGTGTTTGTCCCCATAGCTTGGAATAAGGCTATAGATTGGCCCATGCTGCCAGCATGCAAAGCTGCACTAAAGTCAAAGGGTTTCTCAGTATTAAGCTTGCTGACCAGACACCTGGATTAGGTTTTTAAATCAGTTCCAAAGGGCTTCCCACTTAACATCAGTGCCATTTTTGGTTAGCTGCAGCAGTGCTGCAGTGCCCAGGTCTGCTCACTTAGGCAGACTGAGGAGAACAGTCTGTGGGTATTGAATCAGCATTTTCTAAGAGTAAGACAAAACCCTATAACCAGCTCCTTTCCCGTGGGGGTGAATCTGCTTGATGCCAGAGCTGTTTGTCAGCATCACAAATGACTGTGATAGAGCATGGCCTCCAGCTCGATCGCATTGCCCTTGAGTTCCTATAGCTGTTTCTTAGCATAAACAGATTTTTACTGAGCTCTTAAAAATACCACCTTGCTCTTAAACAATTGCACAAACTCCACACAGTGACAGACTGGTAATCAAAACACGTACGTAGCTGGAGGAAGACCAGCAGCACCCAGACCCAGTCCCTCTGCCTGTCACAAGTGCATCGCAAGTTCATCAGAGCCATGCTTGGAGTTGTCCCTGTCTTGACATGAAACCTCTCACTTTCACCAACACAAAAAGGCAAAGCCTTCACCCTCTAATTCATGCCTTACAAAGTTCAGAAAGAGACAGGTGAGCTGTGCTATCTTTTTTCTACACAAGTGCTGTGGCAAAGTAAGTGCATGTAACTTAAGTCAACATTTTGGGGTCAGAAAAGACCTACTGAGGCAACTTGCAACACAAAACCCACCCACAATCACACTAGACACCACTAGCCTTCCAAATCCAGCAAAACACTGTGCAGGCAGAGAGACAGGGAGGAGACAGAGAAATACATGTATTTAGGTACAGCAAGGAAAAGGGAGCACTCAACTCAGCTCCAAAGGGAGCAAACCTGCCCACTCTCAGGGATCAGCTCTCAATGAGTAAAGGCTGTGGATTACTTATAATGCGCTTGGAATAAGCCTGTGCTCGCAGAGAGGCCCAGCATGAGGGGCCCAGTACTGCAAAAACCCCATGTGAGCTCTGCTGGCAAGATTTAAGCAGGGCATAAGGGGCATATATGCTTTACACAGCCCTCCTAGAGATGCAACTGCATCCACCAGCTGGCCCATACGAGCCCACCCACGGCGACCTGATGTCCCTACCACATGCCTGAGGTTGAAGCTCACAGGGTCCACATCTGCATGAGGCCCAAGGCCTGCAGAAACCATCTCTTCCAGTAAGGGCAGGATTAGGCCTCTGCAGCAGGCCCCCCATTTCCTTCTGAGAGCCATTACCTGCTGACCCCATACTCTGGGGGTGGCTGGTAGCGCACGAGGGCTGCCTCTGCCCGCGCAGGCTGTGGAGTGGCATAGGAGGCCTTGAGGACATCCTGTGCCGGCTGCTCGCCATAGAAGAGCCCATGGTCCTGTGCCTTGCTGCCAGCGGCTGCCGTCTTGCCTTTGTAGGGGTACTCAGGTGGTGGGCCCCGTGGGTCTGCAGCCTTGCTGGGTGCTGGGGTTGCCTTGAAGACTTTCCCGACCCCTGGGGCTGGGGGGTGCTGCTTGGCCCCGTTCCTTTCTAGTGAGAGCTGCATGATCCTCTCGCTTAGCGAGCGGACATGGCCCTGCTTCAGCTCCTTCAGTGCCTCGTCCTTATGCGCCTGCCCGCTGTTGGCCCGGTTCACTGTTGGCCTCCCCTCCGTCCTGGACTTCTGGCCAGACGTGCCATAGAAACCCGGTGCAGCAGTGGTGGCTGGTGGGGGCTGGCCTCGGAAAAACTGAGACTGGGCCTTGGCCTCCTCGTAGGTGGGGAGCTCCTCAGTGCCATGTGGGGGCTGTGGGGCCCGGGGCTGCTTCTCCATCACAGCACCGTCCCCCTGGTGCTCCTGCCCCTGTGGTTCCTGCCGCCCCGATGGCTGGACCATTGGCGGGTCTTCGGGCACGAGGTTTTCTGCGGAAGAGAGAGTGCTGGCAGTGCTGTTGGAGGGTCCGGCGCTGCCCGTCGCCTGGTGCTGTATGGCCAACAGGTTCATGTTCTCGCTGGGGTTGCCATACCTCAGCCGCTCCTGGATCAGGCGCTGCAGGACGGTGCCGGCTGCCACCTCCTCTGCACCTCGCATCTCCGCCTCTGGGACCCTGCGGAAGCTGGATGGGTGCAAGGTGCAGAGGGCCTCCTCAGCTGGGCAGGGAGAGAGAGAAGTGGCCGTTAGCTCTGCTGTTCAGGAGGTCTGATTCCTTCCCCCCTCAACATCCCACACCGGTGGTGTTGCGCCCACTTCAAGGGCAGTGCCCTGCCAGGGTCCCCCTGGGAGCAGAAGGCATATGGCTGGAAGTCGCCAAAGGCAACAAGATATTGCTCCCTAAGGCCCACCCTACATTGCTCCCACTCCACCCTAGATAACCCTTAATTCTGTTTGCAGTGACTCCTAAAAACATACACCTGTCCCCTCCCCAGCACTCCCCTTCACAATACTCCATGAGCCCCACACCACTCTGAACCCCCTCCAAGTCCATGGAGTGACAGGAGAAATTGAGTCTTTTCTGAAGTTAGAATAGAGTATCGCAGTTGGAAGAGACCTACATCAACCATCTAGTCCAACTGCTGCACTACTTCAGGGCTGACCAAGTTCAAGCATGTAATTAAGGGTATTGTTCAAATACCTCTTAAAAACTGACAGGCTTGAGGCATCAAGCACCTCTCTAGGAAGCATGTTCCCGTGTTTGATGTCCCCCCAGAGATGCCTTGCATAGCTTACAGGGGCAGCCTGTATTGGCAAGTTACATTTTTGAAGGCCAAAGTCAGATGTGTAACATCCCCTCCTAAGTGCACTTGTCTGCCACAACAAAATAAAATGCAGAACGCATCACAGAAAACCTGAGAACCAACACTGAAAATGAAAGGTTCCTAAAAGCATAATGAAAGAATAATCTGTGTTCTGGCATCTTCCTCTAAAACAGCAATTTTCTTTCTGGTCAGTAACACTACTCCTACAAGAGTCAATACTAATTGTTGTTGTTCTGCTGGGTTAGTGCAAGGAAGGTGATAATGCTCACAGATGTCATGCTAGCATTTTGAAAAGATCACAGACAGATTAAGTACACATCCCTAACGTAGGCCAGTGAAGCCAGACAGAGGCAATGGCACCATTAGTGCACGGTGTATGCAGTGGAGCTCGCCTAGAGCTAAGCATTTCAACGGCAAATAACTATGGCTGGGAGGCTAGAATCCCTCCCCCCCGGAGGGATGCTCTAGTGGCATAAGACATCTGTCTGAACGATGTCTGAGCCCAGAGGGATGCTCCTGTAAGACCCCAATGTGGACAAAAATGAGAAGAAGCCCACATCTCTGGACAGAGTCCTCCCATGTCCCTAGGCAAGGAGGAGGTGCCATTTTCAGTTCAGGTGTTTTTAGGTCATTCTTGGCAACTTTCTCTCCTTCTCCTTCAAATTCTCAGGGGAGTTGACCAGAAAGACGTATGTTTGGGTTTTTGGCATTTGAAAGTAGTTAAAAAGCAAACTTTCTCTTGAGGTCTGGTGTTTCCCTAAGGTTTCATCAGTTAGTGCACATGCTGTGGGATAAACTTACACATAACCCACATGCCAGAAGAGAAGTCTTTGACTCTTAAAAATGAGGATATGTCATTTCCACTAACATTTCTGTAGCAAAGCCTTAAAGATGATGTTTGGGCTCGAGGGAGCGAGAAAGTTCCCAGGCTGTTTCACTCCATGCCTGCCCTACAAGACTCACCTCTCCTGCTTTCCTTGAGACAATGTTATCTGCTTGTCAGCATGACTCGATGGGCTTGCAGCCTGGCCACCAGGTTTCAGAGAGTCTGTTGGCTCTCCAAGCTGCTGTTTGAGCCAGCAAGATACACACATACACCTCAGCTTACCGGGTTGCAAAACAGCCAAGTATCAGACTATTTACTACGTTACTGCAATCAGAGCAAGCCTGGTGCTTTATTCATGTTATCACTGCACTCAGAAGACTCACCACAACTGACACTTTCACAGACATGCAACAAAATTCTCCCCAACATAACAGAAAGCTCATAGTGTAAGCTGCTAGACTACATCTGAGACAAGCCTGAGGAAAATGCATACAGCCAACGCCAAACAAGGCAGATTTCCATCCTGTGCTAGTCATCAATTAGGGTTGATGTATTTTAGTTGCCTATTAGTGAGGTCCAAAAGGACTGACCACAACAAGTTTTCCACAAAATGCCTGCAGTACTGCTTCATCAGCAAAATGCTATGGACCTCAGCTGTGTAGTAACAAGCAGGCATGTCCCAAAGGACAAGCAGAAAGAGCGCATCCTCCACAAACACAGGTGGCAAGCTGTGGTGGGGCATAACACTCATGTCAAAAATAACTCCCTTTGACTTTACTGAGGATGAGAATTTGGCCTTCAAGTCCATAAATATGATTCATAAATGGTCTAAACTGATCAATTTATGCTCTGGGAAAAGCATAAAGTAAATATGGTGAGTCTGTATAGATGTGTAGCCACACACTTACCAGCCTTTTCTTTGGCACTGATCACTTCTGCTGTTAGCGAAGAAACTTCATGCCTGCCAGCAAACAATTGGTGATCCTGGTAAAGGAAGCCCGTGTCTTCCAGTACTTGCACTGGGCTAGTAGGCTTGTAACAAACAGACGTGGAGCCTGTAAGAAAGAAGAACAGGGTGTCAGTAAAGAAACCTCTTGAATGACAAAACACAAATCTAAGACTTATGACACAGTCCAAAAAATTTTCTTGAGCATAGCTTAATGCCCAAGAAGCCCTGCTGAGGCCACCAAGAAAAACAGTTCTTCTGCCTTCACTACTCAAATAACATATTAGCTCTGATGAACAAGAGGCAGTCACCAAGTCGTTAGTGTTTCATATAGAAACATAGAGCTGCTCTAGTGGGAGGTGTCCCTGCCTGTGGCAGGGGGTTGGAGCTGGATGATCCTTGAGGTCCCTTCCAACCTAAACCATTCTATGATTCTATGATTCTATATACTGACCCAGCCTGGCCTTCAAGGTCTCCAGTACAGGTACAAAGCAAGGCTTACAAGAACTAACAGTGACAAGCTCACAAATCAAGGAATGGCCTCAGGACTTGCAGCCAACAGAGCCAGCACAAAACAGATAGCAGTGATAAAGAAGGAAAGGAGGCCAGGTGAGGAGACAGTCACACATTCACTAGAGCTGAAGTCTGGGAAAGGCTTTACCACAAAAATCTGCTCATGAGTAACAGTTCAGCAATACAGAAAATTGCTGAGATGTAAAACACAGCCCATCTAGGGAAAGAGTTTATAAATCACTTTGTCCAGATGTTCTTAATACGCTAAGGAGAGGATGTAGCTGTAGGGCCATGGGAATCCATCTGGCAGACCGACTGCACAGGAGCTGCACGCCCAAGCTACGGCACCCCACAGACATCAACAGCTGGACCAGTCCCCCAGCCCCTTTCACAATCAGTGAGCCAGAACAAGCTCTCCTGGCAAGCAACAAGACTCATCCTAAATCTGCTCTCAGTAGTGGTTTTCTCCAGCACTGTTTCTTTTAACAAGCTTATACAAAATGCATCACAGCAGTGTTGAACCAGGAGTGACATCGGCTTGATGCCACAGTTCAAGACATAGGCAGACCTGAGAGAGTCCAAACAATGAAGATTGGACACTGGGAAGAAGCTTTTTACTATGAGGGTGGTAGAACACTGGAACAGCTTGCCCAGAGAGGTGATGAAGCCTCTATCCCTGGAGACATTCAAGGACAGACTTGATGGGGCTTTGAGGAACCTTACCTAGCTGGCAATGTCCCTGCTTACTGCAGGGGTGGCGAACTAAATGACCTTTAAAGACCCCTTCCAACCCAGTGCATTCCATGATGCTATGAAGATGATTAAAGGTCTGTAGAACCTGTCCTGTGAGGAAAGGCTGAAGGAGTTATGTCCTTTTTCCCTGGAGAAAGCTGGGGGTGGAGAGTGTTTCAGTACTTAAAGGGCAGCTACAAAAAGGACAGAAACTCTCCTCACAAGATGCTACAAAGGGAAGACAAAGGGCAATGGGTACAAGTTGCAAAAAAAAGAACTTCTATTTTGGCATAAGAAACACATTTTTTACAACAAAAACAATCATTCACTGGAACGACCTCCCCAGGTCGTCCCCATCAGCAGAGATTTTCCAGATGAAATTGGGCAGGATGTTAGATAATCTCATCTAGATTCCCCTTCCCACAAAATGTCAAACCAGATATCTTTTGAAGTCCCTGCCAACTGGTTTTATGATTCTCCACTTATTTTCCTGAGCATCTCATTTTTGTAAAGAGAAGGGTCTTTCAGGTCCAAACCTTGGAAGTAGGCCATCTGCTTGCCCCAAGTACCTTGGTGCAGCAGGGACAGGAACACAGCAGAACCACTCTTCACTTACACCACCAGTCACCCTAGGTTTTAGACTAGGGGAACAGTCACCAACCTCCAGCACTGGCTACTTCCAAGGGACTTGCTTGAATAGCAAGGTGGACAGCCTGAAGTGACATCAGTGGGATATCCATTCATTCCAGTGGAGCATCTGTCCCTGCAGTGGGGCAGGAAGCCCATGAGTGCAGGGAGCTGTAACACCCTGCTCTGTGAGATAAACCATCAGGGACAGATGACCTGAACTTATTAATCCTGACTGCTTGGTCTGCACTTGGCTGTGTGCTCACTGGCACATATAACACAGGGAAGCTGCTTTGCTTTCCTCCTTATGTAGAGGTCATTACTAACCCCACATCCTTGCCTGGATCAGGGCAGCAAGGGGGTAGTGAGGGGCAAGATCCAGCCTGTCTTATCTAGAGACAAGAAAATACTATTTTCTTCTGCACCCAGAGAAAGAAAATCGGCATTTCTACAAAATGTTAATGAATTCATCACTTTACCATTCGTATTATGCATGAATGTGTACAGCAGTGATCTATAATTAGAAAGCAAGAGGGAAAGATTGCTCACTTGAGTAGATTAAAGTCAAATATGTTTGTGAAAATGAGCATGGTAGACTGGGCTGGAATTTGTGCTGATGCTGACTTAAGAAAACCCTGATTTCCAAAATTACCAGTCTATTCTGGTACAGAACAGCATTAAAGGCACCCTTCACTACTCCACCATACACACAGTCCTGCCTTGGAATCAGGAATCCTGTATGAAACAAGGAAGTTTTGAGCCTGGGCTTGTTTCATGAAGAAAAAGCAGATCGAGGTAAAACAACAGAAACTGCAGACTGAGGAACATGAACATGAGTGGCTCCAAGCACTACAGGCAACCTGACCAGCCAGCAACTACCAGCTTGATCTCATGACTCAGAGTCAAAACCAAGTAGCTCCAACTCAGGCACTTTGCTGTGCCCATGTTGATCTAATGATGGTTTATGATTTCTAATGATGCAATGATATTTTATATTCATTCACAGCAGGTTTCAGTAAAATGTCAGCTGTAACTGGCACAGAAACCCAGTTCATGTGTAAGAGATAACAGTTGCCGAAAGATCAGTGCTTGGCTTGTAGCCACGATGCAGATCATGGGCAGTAGCACACCACCTGAAAGCCTAGTGAAGCCTCACGAGCCTTACAGTGCAAGGTATGAGCCTTTCTTCTTTTCCCTCATCCTGTCACTGAAGCCTCTCAAAATACAGCTCCCCTGTCTTGAGGGGAAAGGGTATGCTATACACCCAGATCTGCTGAGGTGCAAGATGCTGCTCTAATGCTCAGGCACTTGCTCCTTTCCTAAACCACCCTATTCTACTATGATGCTCAGCAAAAATGATGATTTTCATCCTTATAACTGAATCCTGGTGCCAGAGCAGCAGTGCCCAGCAAGGAACCACAGGTAAGCAACCAGCAGAGATTATCATCCATTGAAGGACCTGTCCCCAGAGAAGGTTTTTCTATCCATATCTAGCCCAAACATCCTAAGCCACAAACTGTAGCTGCTCCCCCATGTTTTGTCACTAATGCTGGCAAGAAGAACCAACTCTATCACCTCTGTCAGTGCCCGCAAGCATCTGCCAACTGTGCTGCGCCTTCTCCCATTCTCAAAAGCCAGCTCAGCCCCTTTGAACCCAGCATGCCAGGATACAGCCTAGTTCATAGACATCATCTTTTCCACTGCCATATATCCAGTGTCTCTTACAGTCACCCTTGTAAGAAACGACCATACTTCTGGGTCAGTTCAGTCCTTGTTGAATTGGGCAGCTGCTCCAGGCCTTCACTTCTGCATCTCTACCAACTCTCCCAACTGAAGTGACTGTCTGACACCAATTCATTTGTTTTCCTCTTCTTTCTTTTTCTTTTTTTTTCTTAAGATAAACATGCACTATGCCTTACAAAAGTAGGCATATTCTCCTGGAGGGTTACTACACAGCAGTGCAATCCATTTGAAGATTCAGAGCTATTTCAATGAATCATCTGTTGAGATTAACATCAGATAGTCAGCAAGGACCCAGAGATGGAAGAAGCAATGCTTATATGTTTCTTGTTTATGATGTGGTTTCATTATGGTTTTGAAAAGCATCTAAAGCAAAACCTCCTAGGAAGCTCATTGCTGTGACATTACAGGAAAGTCATGTTTTTAGAAGATTACCAGCATCCTCAAGAAAGAAATTTCCTCCAATTATTTTTATGAGAAGACAGTTTTCCTACAGCCAAACTGCACTACTACTCTCATCTTCAGTAAAACACCAAAAAGTGCCTGTTACACCGAGATACTGCTATTTAGAGACAACAGCTGGGTGATGAGTTTCTGCATCCACCCACTGCCCCTCACCCAGGTAATGCTCTGCAGCTGCCTGCAGCCTTGCCAGTACATACAGCTCCTCCTCTGCCATCCTAAAGCCACCCAGCCAAACAAAAACACAGAACTGTCCTCCAAAAAAATTTCTCTTCCAATTTGTACCCTACTGACTGAGAGGCTCCAAAGAGACCGAGGCATTTCAAAAACTATCCAAAGCAATCATCTGAAATTAAAAGGTAAGACAGCTTCATGCTTTCCTATAAACTCTGCCATGGTTTGTAAGGAAGGTCCAAAAATGACAGGATAAAAATGACATTGTTTACAAGCTCACATTTGTCCTTCCGCCTCATAGCCAAGCCAGAAATGAGTATAAATACCTTACTCCACATTTAAAACTCTTTTTTTCTGCCCTGTCATTGCATAAATAAAGCTCATGTCAACATGTAAGCAAAACAATTAAGGGAAAAAACAAAAGGGCAGTTAAAGCACTCCAGGGTCTCAGGAGCTGCCTTAAAGTCTGTGCCATAAATTTCCCAGGGTGGACCAACCCTCTATAACAGGTTGCAGGGACTCTCTCTTGAGGCTGGACACTCCTTCATGGGCACCCAGGCCTGTGAATCTTACTTCTTCTCCTAAGCATTGCTCTAATTTTGAAAGGAGGGTCAGTGTACCCAGTGATCCAGCCACACAGCCATGCCACTCTCCAAAGGCTGGGAGGCAGATTTGAGTTTCCTTCAACTCAGAAAAAAAATAACTCACATGTTCTGTTTCTTTGCTGACCTACAAAAAGGAGACACTGCTTCCAACAGCACTGCAAGGGATCCTCTTTGTATCACTGGCAGCTCTTCTCCATCAGCACTGGGAATCCTATGCACCCCCAAGTCCAAAGAGCAGGGGCTCAGACATGCATTAGTGATTGTTTCCCATCAGCAGCTCCCCCATTGATGTGCAGGTTTCCTAGGTCACT
This sequence comes from Tricholaema leucomelas, assembly GCA_013400475.1. Taxonomy (NCBI): domain Eukaryota; kingdom Metazoa; phylum Chordata; class Aves; order Piciformes; family Lybiidae; genus Tricholaema lacrymosa; species Tricholaema leucomelas. The sequence continues at coordinate 144,470 of WAAF01015788.1, forward strand.
TCTAGGGTGGCTGATTCACTCCCACACCCTGAAATTCTGCTTGAGAACCTCACATCCGCTGCCACAGCTCCTGAGCCCATTGAGGACTGAACAAGCACCACCAATATTATTTTCATGGAAGAGCAACATTTTGCAGAACAGAAATCCAACTCACTTAATGCACACCAGATGTGAGCAAGTAACACCTCTTGTTTCCCACATGAAAGCTGAGGATCTACCACATCTGAGCCAGGAGATGCCTCACCCCACTGCCTGGCAGTATTTAGGCTGAGCCTCTTCTCTGCAGCACCTCGCTCCAAGGAAAGAAATCCTCATTTCAGTATTAGCTCCAGGATTCACGTTGTGCTGTTCTCTTGCTCAAGAAGAGTTCCTGGAGTCTCCCAGCTCAGGTACCATCGTGTCACTCCCCAGCTACAGGCTGGGGACAGAGTGGCTGGAGAGCAGCCAGGAGGAAAGGGACCTGGGGGTACTGGTGGATAGTAGGCTGAAGATGAGCCAGCAGTGTGCCCAGGTGGCCAAGAGGGCCAATGGCATCCTGGCCTGTATCAGGAACAGTGTGGCCAGTAGGACGAGGGACGTTATTCTCCTCCTGTACTCAACACTGGTAAGGCCACACCTTGAGTACTGTGTCCAGTTCTGGGCTACTCAATTCAAGAGAGATGTTGAGGTGCTGGAACGTGTCCAGAGAAGGGCAACAAAGCTGGTGAGTGGCCTGGAACACAAACCCTATGAGGAGAGGCTGAGGGAGCTGGGCTTGTTCAGCCTGGAGAAGAGGAGGCTGAGGGCAGACCTCATTGCTGTCTACAACTACCTGAAGGGAGGTTGTAGCCAGGTGGGGTTGGTCTCTTCTTCCAGGCAACCAGCAACAGGAAAAGGGGACACAGCCTCAAGTTGTGCTGGGGGAAGTCTAGGCTGGATGTTAGGAGGAAGTTCTTCACAGAGAGAGTGATTGGCATTGGAATGGGCTGCCTAGGGAGGTGGTGGAGTCACCGTCCCTGGGGGTGTTCAGGAAAAGACTGGATGAGGCACTTAGTGCCATGGTCTAGTTGACTGGATAGGGCTGGGTGATAGGTTGGACTGGATGATCTTGGAGGTCTCTTCCAACCTGATTGATTCTATTCTCTTCTATTCTAAAAAGTGCCTTGTCCAAGAAAGCACTAGTAGCAAGACCAAAGAGAAAAGGCGACGTAGGCAGCCAAATCACCTATCTCCCAAAGAATCGTGCTAACACACCCAATTTGAACTGCCTACAAGGACAAACACTTTCTGTGAAACTTCTGCCTCATGCTTATTTTCATACTTGCTTCCCCTCAGCAAAAAACAAAGCGGATGAGAAAAAAGCTACAAGCAAAGCAAAGGCATCTTGAAAGTGGCTCTTGAACTTGGCATGAGATCAGATGGATACTGGAAAGAGCAGAGCCAAGTCTGCCTGCCTGGGAGATCCCCCACGGATGCCCACGCCTCCCTGCCTTCCCGATGGAAATCAGGTGTGTGGGCGTGTGGGGGCAAACGGTGCCCATCACAGCTCTTTCATCTCAGATGGTTACAGGTTTTATAACGTTAGAATAATTCGCTGGCTTTTTACCCCTGTCCCAGGCTCACCCCCAGAAGAGAGGCAAGATGCAGGCAAAGCATTTTCATTGCAGCTCCAGCTGCCAAGCAGTTACCCGGACATCAATCTGATGAAGGAAGGGATGCGTGTTCCTGAGGTGGCTGTGCTGGGCTTTGCACAAACACGTGCACTTTGAAGGCATTGCAAGATCTGAATTTGCCTCTGCAGCTGTAAAACTGAGTCTACAGTACACAGCCCACCTAAATTTATTCAAAGAATTGAATCAATAATTGAAATTTCTACTTTGATCAAAGCGCCAGTGGCACAATGCTGACTCAAGTCAGCATTGCTGCTTTGAGATAAAAGGCTAAGTATTATTCAGAGCTGAAAGAGAAAGAAGAAAGTCTCAGCAAAAGAGTGAAATACAAAGGCTGACTTTGAGCTTGCGAGACAACACTTCTGCTACAGCTATGCCACTCGTCAGTACAGCAAAGAGTCTGCAGATATTTTCACTACACCATAAATTTTGATTTCCAAGACATAAAAAACTTCCAAGATAAATATTCATCATGAAAATTCTTAGGGAAGGAACTTTTTTTTTTCCCACTGGGGAAAAAATGATAATCATAAATCAGCCAGCTATAACATACAGACGAGACACTTGCAAAGCAGGAGTTTAAGTTATGATTAAATGTAGTTACTGCCTTTAAAAATGATCATGTTACAGAAAAGCACTGGCATGATCTGTGTCACTTGGATATTTAAGCCCTTCCATTAATTAACCAGAAGTGAAATAGGACCTAGGATCATTCAGTCTAGCTCCTTGTTACTTTAAACAATCATATTATGAAGCTCTCTTCTTGAACCAAATAAACAGCATTGAGGAAGAGGATTTTTTTTTTTTCTCATCCCATTTGGAAGAGGTTTCAGGATCCACTTCCCCAGATACACATAAATATCCTCCTCGGTTCCCACTCACAGTCACTGACATCACTCTTTATCATTCTATGCTTTTTGCCAGTGGTGTCCTTTAGGTTAAATAGCTTTCTCTCTGAGTCATTCCCACAAACTTGCAGTGTACAAAGGAGCCTGGGATAAGGACAGAACTAAAATAGTACAAAGACTGTACAGTACTCTCTAACTGAAAATGCAGGCATTGAACTCTATCATATGGATCTTCAGACTTCTACAGTTCTTCCTTTTTTTATTTTTTCTAAGCCAGGCAACAAACTGTAGGCTAAGGATCTGCAGTTCTTCATTTGATCCACGTGAAGAACTGCTTGTGATAACCCTACACTGAGCAGAGCCTTTGCATTATTAAGTATCATCTCTAAAGGGAAAAAAAAAGCCTTCCCACCAGAATATATATTAAAATTATGTGCTTCCCGTTATTAAATCATTATATGCAATTTATATTCAGCCACTTTTAAAATGCAGAAATGTAATAAAGGTACTACACACAGAAGTGCTAACAAGATAACTGCCTTTAGTTCCCGCTCCAAGATGGCTGAGCATGGATTTGGAACATGGAAGATCATAGTAATGGCTGACAGTGTGGAGCCATCACCTCCAAAACAGCTCAAAACCAACACACATGACAGGCAAGGGGGCCTGTGCCAGGGGATGGGACATGTTACTACCCTATCTGAAGGGAGGTTGTAGCCAGGTGGGGGTCAGTCTCTTCTCCCAGGCAACCAGCAACAGAACAAGGGGACACAGTCTCAAGTTGTGCCGGGGGAGGTATAGGCTGGATGTTAGGAGGAAGTTCTTCCTAAAGAGAGTGATTTGCCATTGGAATGGGCTGCCTAGGGAGGTGGTGGAGTTGCCATGCCTGGAGGTATTCAAAAAAAAAGCCTGGATGGGACACTTAGTGCCATGGTCTAATTGACTGGACAGGGCTGGGTGATAGGTTGGCCTGGATGATCTTGGAGGTCCCTTCCAACCTGGTTTATTCTATGATTCTATCCCAGGTAGCCAGCCTGGTAAGAGTCCCTCTGAGAAGTATGTCCCCATCTCTGCATGATGCAGAAGCCTAGGCTAGATTCATGGGGTGACCTGGGTGCCTCCTGCTCTCCAGGTACCTCGAGGAAACCTGTGTGTTGTTCCCTGAGCTGATCTGCTCACAGCACACACACCGAGGAGGAAAGACTGAGTTTTTTAACTATATCCATTGGTTTAGGTCTTAAATATACACCGATTTTCACTTTCAGGATTTTAATTCATTATTCACTAAATTAATAAAATACTGTCATTATTTTCCAGCCTGAGCCTTGATCACTGCAGTTACTGTCATCTAAAGCACATTCATAGTTGTTGCTAACAAATATGGTCAGCGCAGATAAGCCCAAGCATCGCTCAGTTGTTTAATCCCACACTGTTTTCCTGAGATGTGGCACTCCCCTATAGACCACCCTACTTCTTGAGAGGTGCTGCCTTGACACGTGCTGGACATCATTGCCTGGCTTGTGCAAGAAGAACCCGATGCAATGTCAAAACGTGGTAGGGATATATGATAGAGAAATTATATATGATATATTAGAGAAAAGGCAGAGCCCAGCACCACACACAATGGGGCTAGGCGAGGCCACTGAGGGCCAGAAAATGCTGTTGGATCTGCTGTCACACAGGGCATACACCTTACTGTGAGGCAGAACTCTGCTCTCACATGCTCTGGCCCTAATCTGGAGCAATTTCACCAGCTTTTACAGATTTACTCCAGATTTACACCCACAGGAGTACCCTGCCTACTGAAAAAGCCACTTAAAGGATCAAAAAAAAACCCAAACCCAGATACACCTCCTAAATGCAGCACTTCCATGCAAAAGTTGCCCTAACAATTTTCTTTTATATATACATAGAGGTGATGTTGTTCTTGTTGTTATAATTACTCTTCTTTATCTCCTTCCATCTATTTGTACTTCTGCCCTGGGTCAAAGGCAGGCTGTTCCATGTAAAAATTCAGGACATAAATGGGAACCAGATTACATCTATCTCAAAGCTGCCAAAAAGCAATTGCTATATGAAACCAAAAATCCTCCTGGGATTTTTCCCAAATCCGCAAAATATTCCTGTGCACTAAAGTTTCCACTGGGACTATTACATTAGCAGATAGTCTCTGTGTGAAAACCAGAGTATGCAGCTATCCTCATAATGGTTTCCAGGACTAGAAGGCTGCACAAGTCACGTACTCCTACCTTAGCACCAAATAACGCTTGTGCCAGATCTGACCTTTAACACAAGTTATAAACCCATCAGCGTTAAAAAGAATGGCACTGGGGACCGTCAAGCTTTCATTTCCCCGAAAGGAAAGCTGCAATGGTCACTAATAACATCTCCACATTGTCCTGAAATCTCCACGTGCATCCCCAAAGTCCACCTCCCAGGCAGCCTCAAACATATTCCTACTTTGACTGCTGCTGGGATCCCTACAAACTCCCCTTTGGTGTCTCTTCACTGGAGAAATGCAATGCTCTGTGGCAGCACTTCCTCACGCAGGGGCTTCTGCAAGGAGGTCCAGAGCTGTCTCCATTCAGGATGCTGATGTGTGGAATCAGAATCGGAATCAACCAGGTTGGAAGAGACCTCCAAGATCGTCCAGTCCAACCTAGCACCCAGCCCTATCCAGTCAATTAGACCATGGCACTAAGTGCCTCATCCAGGCTTCTCTTGAACACCTCCCGGGGCAGCGACTCCACCACGTCCCTGGGTAGCCCATTCCAAATGAAAATCACTCCCTCTGCGAAGAACTTCCTCCTAACATCCAGCCTAGACCTTCCTCGGCACAACTTGAGGCTGTGTCCCCTTGTTCCGTTGCTGGTTGCCTGGCAGAAGAGACCAACCCCCACCTGGCTACAACCTCCCTTCAGGTAGTTGTAGACAGCAATGAGGTCTGCCCTGAGCCTCCTCTTCTCCAGGCTAAACAACCCCAGCTCCCTCAGCCTCTCCTCATAGAGTTTGTGTTCCAGGCCCCACACCAGCTTTGTTGCCCTTCTCTGGACACGTTCCAGCACCTCAACATCTCTCTTGAGTTGAGGAGCCCAGAACTGGACACAGTACTCAAGGTGTGGCCTGACCAGTGTTGAGTACAGGGGAAGAAGAACCTCCCTCCTCCTACTGGCCACACTGTTCCTGATACAGGCCAGGATGCCATTGGCCCTCTTGGCCACCTGGGCACACTGCTGGCTCATCTTCAGCCTACTATCCACCAGTACTCCCAGGTCCCTTTCTTCCTGGCTGCTCTCCAGCCACTCTGTCCCCAGCCTGTAGCACTGCTTGGGAGAATATTTGGTCCAGGTCACTGTGCAGGACCAGGACCCTAGAAACTGCCCCTGCTCTTGTTGCCAGCATCACAGGCACATGGAATGAAAAGTGAGAGTGGCCACTGATCCTGAGAGCAGCCATGAATCCTGCAGGCACTGAAGGCTTCGGAGCAGCAGTATGTGCCTGTTTGGGTCAAAGCTGCCCTCCTGCAGCAGCTGAGTGCTTTCCTAAAGCAAAGCTCCCTCGACCAATTCTGGCAGAGAGTAAAGAGGGGCAATGGACATCTGGACAGAGGACAGACATGCAGGCGACAGGCAGGCTCCCACCAGCCTCATACAGCATGGGGAAACTGAGTGGCACAGGCTCAGCAACACGGTGGGCACATGCCTTCCTATTTGACAATCTAAAACCAGCCCAAGCACTCATCCGCTCAGAGCACTGCTCCAGTTGAAGCTGGCGAGGAGGAAGGCAAAGCAGGATATACTCCCCCAACATGGGGCCAGAGCATGCACCCAGTGCAGCCTCAGAAAGGGTTTTATTATGAGCTCTCACTCACCCACTATTCCCTGCCCTGACCACTTGGCATTTCTTGAGAAGGTATTTACAGCACCCTTTTAAGAGCTTTTTCTGGCCATTAGCAATGACATACATATTACATATCCACACAAATATGGATATGTATGTGTAATATATATTTTTATTTATATACTTGTAGTAATATCTGACTCTTTATAAAAGTCTGTCTACTTGTATTTTATACGTCTCTACATATATGTAAATATACATACCCTAAACACACATCTGTATGCACACCTGGGAGCAGGAACGGCCCTGCCAGCTACCTGTGCACAGGAAAAATCAAGGGACTCCCTATCTTCACGGCCATACCTCCTTCGGAAAGCATTTTTGGCTTGTTTCTATACCAAAACCCAAAGCCTGGAACCAGTAGATGCCCGGTAAGGGCCCTGCAGATGCCTCGGCGGACAGAACTGGGTTTGCAGCGGGTTTGCGGCAGCCGGCTGTCGGCTGCTCCGCTGCTCCCCGCTCGCGGGACACTTGCACAGCACCAGGACAGAGAAGGGGAAAACCCAACCTCTTTCCATCGAAAGTGGAAAAAGTACATGGAGTGACTTTCCTGCATTTAAAATTATGAATCACAAAACCTGGCAGGGGGATTCGAGTCAAATTCACGTTTGTCCTTTTTTTTTTTTAACCTACTCTTCCAATGCTCCGTTTTTATTCCGTGCAGGAGTTTATCTTTGTTCTCCCTGCAGAGGTAGGAAGGTTAAATACAAAAGTTCCCTATCACCATCCCCCTACAACAACAACGACAGAAAACGCTCTCCCGGCGTGGGAGGCCCTTCCTGCCTTTAGCCCAGCCGCCGGCCCTGCCCGCCCCAAGCACCCCGCGGCGGGACGGGACGGGACGGGACGGGATAGGAGACGCCGTCAGTCATCCCGAGGGGCCTCTCCGAAGTCTCCCTCGGATCACCGGGCTGGGCCAAGAGGTGACCGCCTGGCGCTGAGGGACCCACGGAGCTGCCGCGAGTGCTGCTGCGGAAACACGAGCGGCCGCTCTGGGTCTAGCTGGAGATACTGCCCCTGCCGCTCGCCTCGCTCTTCCCGTGAATGCCGGAGGCAGCTCCCCCTCCACGCCTGACACATTCCTCTGCCCAAATGAACGGCAAACATCCCAACCAGACTGCTGGCTGCTCCGGCGCTCACCCTGGGCTCTCACACCCGGCTGCTTTTGCCTTTCCAAGAGGAGAAAATTCGCTGAAGTACTGGAGGAGGGTTCAGACAGCGGCGAAACATGGAGTAGCCCGCAGCCGGCCGGGGTGGGTGGCTCGACCCTAACGGTGCAGCAGCGCGGAGGAAGGATAAATTCTCCCCCTGCTCCCACACCGGCAAGGTTTTCCAAGCAGCTCGGCGGGCAGCTGGATGCGCTGGCTCTAGGAGCCTGGCCAGGCCTCCCCGGGAAACTGTAGGGCAGGTTCTGGGAAAGAAGCGGGGCACAGTCCGGGGGGAGCTGCGGATAGGGCTCCAGGGTTAGCGACGGGGCACCTCCGCGGGGAACAGCAAGCCCTGCCCAGCTCCCCACGCAGTACCCGCTCCATGCATGGGGAGGTATGAGAAGCGACAGTCCATAGTGCCGCTCCCGTACACCCCGATACACCACCCCGGTGCGCTTCCCGGTACACCAGTGGACAAAGGCACAGGCGCTCCCACGGGCGCACGCACAGACACGCACTCACACACACCGCCGTTACCTCCGGCTCCGTGCCCCGCCGTCGCCGGCAGCACCTTGGCCATCCGCACCGCTCCCGCCGCCCCCGGGCGCGCACCCGCCGCCCGCCGCGGGCCGGGGCGGGGCGGGGCCGGGCGGGGCCGGCACCACGACGGGGGCGGGGTCGAGGGAGGGGCGGGACCAGCATCGGGGGCGGGGCTGGACAGGGGCAGGGGCGGGGCGAGATCCGCCCCCTCGGAGTGCGGGTTCGGTGCCGAGTGTGGCAGGGTAGTGGTGCTTTATGGCAGTGTGGTGAGGCCAGCAGGTCCTGGAGGAGGCTGAAACTCCCAGGCTGGGCCACAGGTTCCGCTGAAGCTTCTCAGCCCCCGATCGGAGCCACCGCAGCCAGCCGGAGGCTGCCGGGGTGAGGCTGTGTGGCAGCACGGCCTCCCCACCTCCAACTATGGTCGTCTCGGAACCTAAATCCCGTCCTAGGTATCAACGCAGACGCCTTGAATCCCAGCCCAAGCCTCGCAGGGCAGCTGACAGGAGCAACCTTGTGTCCCAAGCCCGTGCACTGACCCTAGGCATCCTCCCTGAATTTCATGCCTTGAGCTGCTTTCCATGCTCCTAGAGAAGAGTGGCTGTTCGGGGAGCAACTAGGCTGTATCTAGCTGATGTGGAGCTGGGGCTGGTTCTTAAACACAGCTCTCCATTTCTAAATGCAACGATTTTCCTCTGCTGCCCACCTGCTCCAAGACACATTTTCACGTGAGCAGTAGATGCACACATCCCTTGACATCAGGGGATCTACTGACATGAGCACCCCAGTAACAGGAGCACAGCACATCTGTTATCTTGGGCTTTCTTTTGCAGTTCAGCAGACCATGGGATACATTTGCATTAGGCCTGGGGAACAGTGCTTCATGTCCCCAGCCTGCCTCGGCCCTGTTTCTGAGGTCCTGGCACAGGACGTCTGGTGTTTGCACCAAACTTCATTCTCCTCAGGGCCTTATGGGCAGAAATTGGGTTCAGTAGTCTCTCTGCATCATTTTTCCAGCACTGCCCCACCTCTTTTCAGATGAGTTGTGCTATTAGCATTCTGCCTCAGTTTCCTCATCCCATTGCTTCAACCTTCTTCGATTCAGAAAAATGTCTAGTGATGCCAGGATTATCCATTCAATTTTCCCCCAGCTTTTAACATATGGACAAGATTTTGAGCCACTAAAGGAACTAACAGAGAGTTGCCTTTGCCTCCTAAATGCTGTGCCAATGAGACAAAAGCAAGCAGAAAGGAACAGGCTGAAAAGCCGTGCAAAGGTGTGCCTTTAAGTCTCTTTTGCCTTAGGGCAAGACAGCAGCTGGCGTGGGGCCATTGCTGCAGGGCTGGATGGATGTAGCAGGGACCATCAGCAGTTCCAGGCACCAGGACCATGCTGTGAAGCACAGCAGTCTGACACATTGCTTTTCTGAATCACAAACCTGAGCTCTGTTCACAATTTGAGTGTTGCTTAGATGCAAGACACAGGGAAACTACAGGATAGGGGAAACCAGCAAAGGAGGAAAAAATATCGATGTTGAAATTTGGGTCCTCATTTCCTACATCCACATATCTCCCATGGCAGCAGTCACCTCAGAACAGTATTTCCCATGAGAGCAGAGCATCCTCTAGGGTGCCCTTCCCTTCACACCAGCACACAAAGTAAGCTAACAGTTGAGTGCTGTCTCCGTAAGTTTCTTTCCAAAGCTTTGAAACTGAGGCAGCTATTAGTTGTCTCCCTGAGGTCACATAACACAGACTGTGGTTACCCTCAAGTAGGAGAGCAGAGAATTGCAATTACTCTGCAGTTGCAGGGGCAGGCAAGGGAACCATCACATCCTCGGCACACAGTTTAGCCTCTTCAGGGGAGAAAACACAGGCTAGTGGTTAAGATATCAGGGTTAGACACAAGAAAGTTGTTCAGTTCACTTGCCTTCTGAAGATGCCCTGAGTATCTCACAGGAAGTCAGGCCTGAGTTAAGGTTTTAAAATGCTACACCCTCTGCAAAATCATGGGGAACCTTGACAATAGAGGTAGACACCTCAGTCCCCTGGAGGAAGTGGCCTTCAGTTTTAGAGCTTGTACAGCTGCCCTCTCCAGAGATAAATGTTGGCCTTCCTTATAGAGACAGGTGTTTATGTCATACTCCAATTGGATCCTTTGGTTGGGAAAAATGAGGCACATTATCCTGGCTATTCTACTATTGTCACAATCTATGTCATGGGAGACCGGGAAATTTCAATGGCATCTGGCTGTGTTACTTGCAGCTAAGCAGACCCAGCCTGTTCAAGGGTGGCTTTTCTCATTCTAATCCCGTGGTTTATGCTGCTTTTACCTATAGCTGTGTGATGATCAGTGATGATTTTGGTGCTAGAAGAACAAATATGTCAAGAAAAAAGTATTATCTGCTGCCTTGTCTTTCAGTAGCATCACAAGGACCTTGTGAACTCTGCTGTTATGTTTGCAAGGAAAAGAGCCTTTTTGTCTGCCTCAATCAAAGTGTAATTTCTCTTTTCCCCCACATTACTAATTTTCTGGTGCAAGTATCCAAGTGATTTAAGCAATATTTTTTCTGTTCAACGCTATTTTGGTTTGATAAAGGTTGGTAGATTGTAGAGGGAGTTCTCTCATCTCTCTGCGAGTTAATCTCTGGGGAGCTGTGTCTGCCCTAGAAGGTAAGGCAACCACCACTCAAGCTTCTCCACCTTGCAGCCCCAGTGATTACACATCTGTATTTTACACATATATGTATGTATATAGATATTAAATATATTGTTCCTTCAAATATTTTTAATAGTGCCACAATTTTGTATATTCTTTAAAATATATACATGTTTATATTGTTTATGTTGTTCTTTCACTGAATTTGGAGAGGGAAAGAAGTTTATCCTTCCCCCATTTTGGTCCTAACCTACTCAACTGGGGCCAAGTGCCACCACAACTCCACAGAGAAGAGCTAACAGTGCCACTTTACTGCACATGTCTCTTGTAACAATAGATGCACACAGAGAGTGATTTGCCATTGGAATGGGCTGCCCAGGGAGGTGGTGGAGTCGCTGTCCCTGGAGGTGTTCAAAAAAAGACTGGCTGAGGCACTTAGTGCCATGGTCTGGTTGATTGGATAGGGTTGGGTGATAGGTTGGACTGGGTGATCTTGGAGGTCTTTTCCAATCTGGTTGATTCTATGATTCTATGATTCAGGAGACACACATGACCTGCGGGCTGGCAGCATGTTTGTTACACTCTGCCATGGAAAATAAGAGCCGGTCGTGAATTTTCCAAGCATTTCATGAGTTGCATGGGAAAGGAGAAGCATTTCCAGGTACCTCCCTGACTGGTGCATTAGCAGCCTCTGGATCACTCGACACCCCTGTGCCAACCCAAATTTCCTATGTCTGGGGAGCTCTGAGCAGTTGCTACCACCAGACCCTGGGCTGGACCACCAAAGCCTTGTAGAAGGAACATGGCCATCCCAAGCTGCATGTGCACCCTGGTGTTTATGCTTGTTACATTTGCACCCACCCATCCATGTAATCCCACACATTCCTAATGCTGCAAGCAAACAAATAATTGTCCTGCTCTGCCTGACAGTGCAGCAACCTCAAATGCCTGCACGCAGTTTCAGTTCTTGCTGTCGCTGCTGCTTTTAATGACAGCCGACAGGCTGCTGGGGAATCACAGCCCCTTAACACCACCACTCAGGACAGCACCAATAGCCACCCTGTGGTGAAGATACCACATCAGAGCTGAATCAAGAAATCAGAATACACTGGCTAGAAAGCTTCACCCAGGTAAGTTTAGTAAATAAACCCCACAGAGCTGCCCCATGGAGATCCTTCTTCACCATCTCAAACTACTGAGCAGTGATGAATCTTCTTGCAGCACTGGAGCAGCATTTTCTAAACCACATCTGCAGAAGGGTTTTAAGTAATTTTGCTACCAGGCAGCCAGTGAGCTCAGCAGCTCAGAGAGCCCCAAAGAAACTTATTCTGATAAATGAATAGTCTCTGTTAAGATTTTCACAGTGACAACTGAGTGTATTTGTCAGGTCCCCTCTGGTAGGCACTTAACGGGCAGCGATGTAATTGGAGGCAGCAGAAGTATCTCTGCACATCTGTTTTTCCAGTTCTGCCAGAGAGCTTTCATTTTTTTCTCTAATAACTTGACCTGTTTGGTTTCTGGCAGAAGACTGCTAAGCAGAGCACTCGCTCTCTGGATTTGTTCCAGTATGGGATGAGGTCAGGATAACAAAGAAAGAGAAACAGCTGGATGGCTATGAAGCAGTGGGAACAAACAGGGCAGGGACCAGGGCTCTCTTCCCTTCCCTTTTTATTTATCCAATGGGAATGAAATATTCCTGGGTGTATTTATTCCCTGGGCAGACAGTATCACAAAGCAGTGTTTCCTGCAAGCTGCAGAAGCAGCAGGCTGACTAAACCCAGGCTGCAGGTATAAATAGCACAGCCAGCTAATCCCTCCTCTGGTTGGCTGTTGGGAAATATGAGGCACAGGTCCTAGGGGTTTCCACTAAGATATTGTGTCTCCTACACAAGCATTTTCATCTTGGTTTTGGAAGGGTGAGCTTCGTACCCCCTACTCCCATTTTACTTTGCATTTCATCACATTCTCCTTAGTCCACCCAAAACCTTCTGGACTGGAGACTTTCACCTTGCATTTTCCAGTCTTTCTTTTTCTTTTTTTCTGATATTCCTCTAAGTCACCTTAAAGCAGTGAGTAGAAAAACTGACAGTGGGGCACAAAAGATTTGGAAAAGTGGGGAGGCATGAGGGAATGGAAGACAGAGAGAAAACATGGGGAGAGACAGAAACAGTCTGCACATGTTCCCCAGTTGGGAGAATTTCTCTCTCCCTGACCTCACTTTCTCCATATCCAGAAATTCCACCTCAGGACTTGCCAAGGAGACAATGAAGCATTCCTCTGCTAGGCCACAAAGCAAGTGTGAAATGTTCTGTTTTAATCGTTTACAGAAAAAAAAAGGAACACTACATTCACCATCTGATTCATATCTGCTGAAATCCAGCAGCCAAGGCTGTGGGAGAGGAAAGGCAGATGAAGAAAAGAAAGGAAGAGGAGGTGTGAGCTTGTGGTTTGGGTTTTTTTGCCTTCTGGTTAGTCACTGTGGACCTAAGGAAAGACAAGAAGGATCCTGTTGGATTATATCAAAGTTTAAGAGCCCCTGGTGTTTTCTGGTGTGGTCTCTGGTAGATATGAGCAACAGTGCAAGTACAAAATCTTCCTCTACTCTATCATCCTGTTCCCCTTCTTGAGCCTTGTAGCTGCATCATCAGTTTTGAGAGCCTTTCACAGACCTTCCTTCCATGATGTTTTCTAATCAGTTTTTTATCCCATTCATATTTCTGGCCCTCTGGGCATTCTGTGGCAGTGAGCTGCACAATGTAATTGTGCACTGTGTGAAGGCATGCTTCCTTTGCATTGTTTCAAACCTGCTTCACAAATCTCTGGCTAATTGAGGTCAGAAAGGACCTCTGAATGTCAACTGATCCAACCCACCTGCTCAAGCAGGGACACCTAGAGCCAGTTGCCCAGGACCACGTTCAGACAGCAAGAATGGAGAGCCCACCACCTTCCCTGGGCAGCTTTTCTTGGGGGTTAGTTACTCATGGCAGGAGGCGATGCAAAAACCTCTTTTAAATCTGGTACTGATCAGCATTTCCATGAATGACTCAGAATTCAAGCACAGCTTTTTATGTTTGCAGTTGACAGCAGGCTGCAACAAGCTGCCAGAAAGCTGGACACAGGACAAGAAGTCAAAGCAGACTTGATAAGCAGGGAAAAAAGGGTGCAATTCAGTGATAGGCTGTTGGGATCCTCCTTTGGCACCCACACAGAGGACAGGAAACTCTTAGTCTGACCCATGGAAGGGATGTTTCCTGCTTCTGTCTGCCTTAGGCACCACAATGTGTAACTGCCTGAAATTATAGCAACTTAATTAGGCATTAAGAAAACCCTTCCAGCATCGTGAAGCTCTGGGTTGGATTGCCTGGGAAGGGTGCTAGGACAGGCTGGTCCTCCATGTGGGGTGATAGGTGAGCAGCAGGCACTAGTCCTGATCTCTTGAAGTCCTGCTCTGACCTGCCTTTGTGTGATTTTTATGGTACTTTGTTACACTAGTAATGTTTTGTCTCGGGATGTTACTATTACAGTGTCACTTATTCTCTGCTGTTCAGGTGGCTGGTTTAACCAGGGCTGACTATTTTTGACCTACTATTCTGAAGTCCTGCATACAGTCACTTCAACACAGCACAAATTCAAGCTTCTACTGGGATGGTCTTATCCTCTTCCCCTCCAGCATGTACTTGCTCTTACACCCTCGTTTGCCTGGCACCACAGACTGTGCAGCTGTGCATGACTCAGGTCAGGAGACTGATCCAGCTGAAAATTCAGCAGACAGGAGGGAGAGATCATTTTTCCATTACTTGTTCTGCTATCTTGCATCCTTTGTCTGTCTTGTCTACCTTGGATGGAGTAATGACGTCTTGTGCTATGTTTGGAAAGCAAAGTGGAGCTGTAAGATGATACAAGCATTGGTTTGAATAATCTTTTCCAGACTGAGGGGTGTCTAATGCTGCTGTTCAGAGGAAAGTGGTGTTTGAGGAATTGCTGCTGTCCCTTGGCTGAGAGCAGGGCAGTGCATAATCCCCAGCTGATGCCAGCCACCACTGCAGGATCACCCTGTGTGACACAGACTATTTTCCCATTAACACGAGGAGTGCCAGGAAGCAGGTTGTCCCATGTTACAGCCCAAATTCCTGCCCCTCTTGGGTCCTTCCACTTGACCAGGGTTCACCACAAGCCTCATTTTGCACACGTAAAATATCCATCTAGCTGCTAATGCATTTCTCTACTACTCAGCTAAAACCAACCTAATCTTGTTGTCTGGGAGAGAGGTATTGTTTTTTGTCACTGAATATGTTTGGTAAGACTTGAGGAGTTTGCCAAGGATAGCAGAAATGGGCATTGAAAAAAAGGACAATGGTTTAGGTCAGAAGGGACCTCAAGGATCATCCAGCTCCAACCCCTGCCATAGGCAGGGACACCTCCCACTAGAGCAGGCTGCTCAAGGCCTCATCCAGCCTGGCCTTAAATGCCTCCAGGAAGGAAGCATCCACAGCCTCCCTGGGCAACCTGTGCCAGTGTCTTACCACCCTCACTGTAAAGAACTTCCTCCTAATATCCATTCTGAATCTCCCCTCCTCCAGCTTAAACCCATTCCCCCTCGTCCTGACATTACCAGACCTTGTCAATAGTCCCTCCCCAGCTTTCCTGCAGGCTCCCTTCAGATACTGGAAAGCCACTCTAAGGTCTCCTCGAAGCCTTCTCTTCTCCAGGCTGAAGAGCCCCAACTCTCTCAGCCTGTCCTCATAGCATAGGTCGAGTGATAAGATGAGAAATACCAAGAAGAAAATGAGTTGGTAGAAGCTGTCTCACTGAAAATGCTTTTAAAGTAACTTGACTTATTTTAATAGCAATCAGATAGTGCATGAGGCAGCCAAGGGAAGGCTCTTGGCTTTATTCCCATTCCCTCTTAGGCACTCCTCTGGGTGAACACACATCAGAGCAGTCTCTATCCTGACACCAAGTGGAGAGAAATCACAAGGACTTTAAAATACCATCAAGTCCACTTGGATAGACTGCCACTGAGGACAGCTGCCAGCCGTGCCAGCCCTTCTATCAGCAGCAAAGCATCACATAGTTTATCAGAATTTTTGTATTTATAGGACTTTTTTCCAGAACCTGTCTCTTAACAGCACAGGCTCATAGCAGAGGTAGTTACACATTACAAAAATCACTGTTCTCAGCTCCTGCAATTTTACTTTTCTACCCCAAGTTTCCACCAGCGAGCAGCTCAGTGAGTGTATGTGGACCATCCTCACAGGATACAAGGCAGGGTTCAGAAATGGCAGGCAAGTCATGAAATCACAGACTGTTTGAAGGCAGCAGGGACCTCTGGAGGTCATCTGCTCCAACCCTTCTGCTCAGGCAGGGCCACCTAACGCTCATTGCCCAGAACTACGTCCAGACAGCTTCTGAATATCTTCAAAGAGGGAGAATGTATTGCCCTGAAAGTGAAGAGGAAAGTACCTTTCCTTGGGAGGAAGAGACAGTGCTCGGTCACTTAAAATGACAGGCATTGTGGTGTGCCAGGGCAGACCCAGCAAGCTGAAAAAAGAGCAAGGTAGGGTGCACAGACCTGAGCCCAGCATCTCTCCCAACATATCTAATTCACACTTTGCTTCATGTTCCATTTCCATCTTTCCTCTGTTTTCTTGGGTGTGGTTGGAGCTTCTCTAGGTGATCCTACTCTGGCAGGGGGGCTGGACCAGATCATCTTTTGAGATCCCTTCCAGCTCCTGACATTCTATGATTCTATGATCTCCCTCTTCTCTGTGTCCTAGACCTCCTGCAGAAGCTTCCCAGTGCACAGCTCAGGTCCTCACCCCTGCCTAACCTTGTGTACCTCTAATTCACCCTGAGTAACACATCTTTTTTGATCTTGGCACTGGGATTAGGGTAAGATCACTGCCTATGGGGCCCTCTGGTGGGTTAGGAACTTCCTTCCCCTCCACTATTGAAATTTACCAGACCAGCTCAGAGGGCTTGGAAGTAAGATAAAGCTATATATACAGCAAGGCAAAATTTACAAGCATGTATATATGTACAATATATTTACAAGTATTTACAATTACATGCAAATTAGAAATAATACAGACATCCAGACTCCTTCCCAGACAAACAAAAGGAGGCCAGAAGGGGCTTAAAGCCACCCTCTCTCTCTCTCAGACAGCAAAGGTAACCTGTTATCTGTTAGCCAAATTAGTGGAGAGATCAGAAAGCACTAAATAAATCCAATGCTTAAGAGTGAAGAAGGCAAAAGAGGGGAAAACATTTACATTTTGGCTTTTTATCCCTTTTAGCATACCAATGAATGACATAGACTTCATTATTTTCTTTTCACAACCAGTGATCTACTTTATCTCATTATAATGTTCCAATTAGCTTCAAACCAGCAAAGACCCCCTCATAGGTTCAACCTTTGATACCTTCAGTTTTCAATGCCCATTTGAAGTAGTTTTCACTCTGAGTGTCTTACTCTTCATTCTTGCTTTATACACTTCTACTTCTGCCTCACAGGAGGAAAAAAAAAGCTTCTTGTCACTTTGCAAGGCATCAGAAAGTCACCAAAGCTCCACCCACTAAGCCTCAAAACCTCAGCCAAGAAGCAGCTCCAAATCAGATAGTGGTCTGCACAAGAAAGGTGACAGCTGTCCCGGGGTGGGGTGAGGGGAAATCTGCACCAATTAAACACAGAAAGGTACTAAACACCTCTGGCATTGAGCTTCCCCCTCTCTCTGATGGATGACATTCAAAAGCAATACAGAAAGGAGACGCCAGTGGTGATGAATTTATGCAGAAGAAGGCATTCAGAGGTTCCCCTGTGTTTTAAGTAATCTCCTAATGATTAGGAATAAAAGAAGAGGAAAACATATCACACATGAACTTACCCAGCTGATCCAGAGCAAAGAGGGCTGGGGCACCTTCAGAGAGCTCATTGTCTGAGGGAAGAAGAACAAATGCTTGGAAAGGTCAGCTGGAGAGAGGGGCCTAGAAAGCTGGGGTGACAATGCTCTTTCAGTCACTTTGCAGGTAAGCCCAAGCTTAGCTGGCTTCCAGTTCACTCCTGGCAGCTTTTATATGTGTGTGGCTTTTATTCTAGCTGTTGCTGAAAACCTCAGAGCCTTGTCAGGATAAGCCCTATCTCTGCCCAGCAGTGGCAGAGAGCAAGAGCTCTGTTGCCCCATCTCTACCCATGCTGGTTCTTCTGCTGTGCTCCCTTTTTTTCTGCCATTCCATAGCTCTCCACTCTCTTTCAATGGATCATTCAGATCTCAGGGCATGGCTAGGAGCATCCTGTCCACAGGAAAGCTTTCCTGATTTCTGTGATCTTCTCCAACAGCAGCAGCTGTCATAGGTTTAACCAGTGGGCGCAGGAAAATGCTCTGACTGGGATTTTGCATATGCTGAGCAAATGCTTCAGTCATTTAATAGTATTCCTGCAACTCAGTGCCTGTGGCAAGTTAGACCATGAACTCTAGAAACCTCTGAGCCAATGGCATCTCTCACCAGAAGGGAGGGTGTTTTGGATCCCAAGCCAAATCCCACCATGAGCCCAGTCATTCTTGCCTGCTCCCAGCTGCAGACAGGGATTCCTCGTGACTAGATGAACTTGCAGCCACATAGGAGCATACAGCCAAGTGTTCAATGCCATTTGTGCCTTGGAGTTGGTGAGTATCTCTTTATTTTCAACATTTGTTTCAATGTCAAAATGCTGCTGAATTGCAAGATCTAAGTGCAATTTAAAAAACCCAAGCAAACCCAAACAACAACAGTAAAATCATAGAATCATAGAATCAACCAGGTTGGAAGAGACCTCCAAGATCATCCAATCCAACCTAATCACCCAGCCCAAATCCAAACCAAAAAGCCCAAAGCAACCAAAACACTCAACCCAGAAAGCATATGCATGCCAGTTTGGGGTTTGTAACTTTCATGTTCACAGTATTTGTTCAATGCTTAGGTTAGATTTAAAAAAAAAACAACTTTTGGTCTGGAATCTGCTCCTAGAGGTCTCAGGGAGGGTGATGTTTAAGAAGAGTGTGTGTATGACACCACGTAGTGGGTGACATGCTTAGCTGTGACATTTGTAAGAGATAAGAGATCTTGTCCCCACTATACAATGCTGTTAGGGCCTTCAGTTAGAAAAAAAAGCTGTGAGCCATTAGTTTGGGATAGCAATGGGCTGTATACGAAACCAAAGGTCAGAGTAGATCCACATTTGACTGATTTGGATTTTTATAAGCTCTTGATGGAAGCAACTCAGCCTTCCTCTGCATTACAGACCCAAGCACAGCAGGATCCCAAGGCCAACGATGTAAGCCAACCTATAAACAGCCACATAGACCACACACATGGTGAAGATTCTTGTGCTAGTTTGAAGCTAGCTAGAATGCTTTGGTGAGAAGAACTGGATTACAGGCTGTGAATGGGGAACAATGGTGATGTCTACTTCACTTGTAGGCTTGCTGAGAGGTATAAGAGCAAGAGTCCAAACATAGATAAGGGAGTTGCTGTTTGTCCGGGCTGTGGGCTGCATTTTCTCTCTAACCTCACCCTCCGTCTCTCCGATTAATCCACTTTGCTTCCTAATCCTCCTGGCCAACCCTCCATTCTTCCTTGGGGCACAAGGCAACGTCTGGGGTAAGGTAGGGGAGTGGGAGAAGGTAGAAGGGCAGTTGGGAGCCCCTCCTGGGGACTCAGGTTTCTGGGAGGGCTGTTGTGTTTCTGTATTACCTTTTACATTGTACATTCCTGTATATAACTGTATATATTGTAAAGATCTGCTTGTGTATTCTGCTAAGCTGTAAATATAAGCTTCATTCCATTTCCAGAGCTGGCTGAGTCTAGTCTGGGTGATTTCCAAAGTGTGTGGGGGTGGATAACACCCAAACCACCACAATATTAGAAAGATAACAGAAGCAGAGATTGTCCTAATGGGCCAAAAGGATGGCCTCCAGCAACCATGCTAGTGCTTGATTTGAAAGTATAAACCACCTTATCTAATTCAACTCTTGCAGAAAAGGAGTCTGTGCCACCTCTCATACTGTCCCCTTCCCCTTCCCAAGGCATCTGGCCTATCAGCAGGAAGCTGCGGGAAACAGATGGAGATAAGTGAAGCATTTTACCAAAGCAAAATGTTTCCGTTCCCAAAGTGCTGTGATCTGGCAGGCTGGGGGTTTGTTTTGGTTTTAGTCTGGGGCACAATGCATCCCAGACAAACAAAGGGCTTTGCTCAAGAAGGCACAGTTTGTGCTGGCCCAGGGGATGGGGACCTCCAGTGACAAGGATGAGCGGAGGCTTAGCAGTGAGCACGTGTGGCTGCTGCTGCTGCCAAGTGTTGGAACAGGGATTAAAAAAAACAATTAAGACAAATGTATGAAAATCAGGTAGAGAGGAGTTGATGGAGGAAATAGTTCTGCTGGCTATTTCCTGTGTATCTGCCCTGAGTGCTTTCCCAAGAGTGGCAATTTCTGGAGAGCATGGACACCAGCCTTACGTTGGGAAATCTTGTGTCATTCTATGGTGGGCTGAAACCTTCAATGGTCCTGCGCTAGGAGCCACAGCAGCCCCCAGCTCTCCTGTCAGTGCTAGGACAGCATGTCTCCTCAGAGCTGTCCTAAATTATCCCATGCAAATACAACTGAAAAGGGAATGGGGTGTTTTACTAGCTCTCCTCCTCACTCCTACCCACTGTCACCTGCAGACCTTGTGAAGACTGAGCATGGTCACACCTGGCACAAAAGGTGAGTGCTGGAGAGGGTTTTTTGGTAAAAGGCTACTCCAAAAAAGTACACAGATCAATTGCCTGTGCCAGTGTGCCAGCTCCTGGCAAGATACTGCAGTTTGGATCAAACCCTTCCCACCTTCGTGATGAATACTGCTTCACTCTGGACATGGCTCAGCCAAACCCCTGGGACCACGGCAAGCACAGCGCTAGGCTGCAGCACATGGGGAAGGCTTCCAGCACATTCGCTGGGTAGATTGAAAAGCATCAGTGGTGTCCTACCTCCGTTCACATTGGCAAAGGAATGGATTCCACCGTGAGACAACCAGTTGGTTTCATCCAGCTTCCAGTTCTCACCAGGGTCCATCTCTGATCTGCAGCATCAAAAATGTTGGCAACACCTCCAGCCGCTCTCTCTGGGGAATAACCAAAAGATACTCTGAGTGCCTATTGTTGTTCACACCACGGCCAGCTTCTGAGAACCTTCCCTCAGTGGAGTGTGATGGTTTGGGGTGTGCCCCGCCCCCCCACACTTTAGAAATCACCCAGACTAGACTCAGTCGGCTCTGGAAATTTGAATGAAGCTCATATTTACAGCTGGCACAATTTACAAGCAGATACTTACAGTATATACAGTTACAGACAGAAATATACAAGGTAAAAAGGTAATACAGACACAACTCCCCTCCCAGAAACATGAGTCCCCAGGAGCGGCTCTCAACCACCCCTCACCTTCCCCCTACCCCTCTCAACCTTACCCCAGTCCCAAGGAAGAATGGAGGTTTGGCCAAGAGGATTAAGAAGCAAAGGTGAATCAGCCACAAAAGCAAATGGAGGGTGAGGTTAGAAAGCAAGATGGAGTTCAGCCAGCAGCCTCAGCTCCCCAGCAGGCAAAGAGCTGAGAGAACACCCCAGACAAAGTGCCCAAGCAAAGTGCAGAGCAAAGTGACTTTATCTAATGTTTTGCCTTTCTTCTTTACACATCTCAGCAAGACTATGAGGGAAGTAGACCTCACCATTGTTTTCATTTCTCAGCCTATGATCTAATTCTTCTCACCAAAACATTCTAGCTAGCTTCAAACTAGCACATGGAGGAAAATATCTTGTCAATATTTCAGGAGAAAATGGAAAAGGAAAAAAAATCTCACAGCTCACAGGGGACTTATTGGACCAAGGAGTAGCTGACTCTGCCAAGGCTTATCACATCAGCAAGTCTCCCTGCTGTGTCAAAAGGCCACTAATGCTTGGACCTTCCTCCATCTTCTGTTGTCCATCTGACTTACACTGAGAAATTCCTAATGCCTTACCATATTTACAGGGATGGGCTTTACTTCTGAGCAGGGTGTTCACTGGGGGTACGTGCTCAGCCTGACTGCACCCCGCGGGTCCAGCTGGTGAGAGGAGCAGGCAAGAGATATTGGCTGGGAGTTATCAGTCACACATGGCGATGCAGCCACCAGCTGCTTGGCTCTTGCAATAGCTTCACTCCCAGCCCTCAGGCACCGGGGAAGGATGGAGATTATTGAGCAGTTAAAGCTGGAGCTCTTAACACCAAAATCTCCCTTTCTGGTGTATATATTGAATTATTTTCCTGCTTACCCACCATTCAGTGTGACCTTCAGGTTTGCTGCAGCTGTGAAGCTGTGAGAATCTGCAGAGACATTTTCTATCCCTGCCCCTTTGGAGCTGTGCATCTCTGGTAGGATAAGCACAGAGGGGCATTTCATCCATCCCTAAGTTTTCAGGATTATCACAGTATCACAGTATCACAGTATCACCAAGGTTGGAAGAGACCTCACAGATCATCAAGTCCAACCCTTTACCACAGAGCTCAAGGCTAGACCATGGCACCAAGTGCCACGTCCAACCTTGTCTTGAACAGCCCCAGGGACGGCGACTCCACCACCTCCCTGGGCAGCCCATTCCAGTAGCCAATGACTCTCTCAGTGAAGAACTTTCTCCTCACCTCGAGCCTAATCTTCCCCCGGCGCAGCCTGAGGCTGTGTCCTCTTGTTCTGGTGCTGGCTGCCTGAGAGAAGAGAGCAACCTCCTCCTGGCTACAACCACCCCTCAGGTAGTTGTAGACAGCAATAAGGTCTCCCCTGAGCCTCCTCTTCTCCAGGCTAAACAATCCCAGCTCCCTCAGCCTCTCCTCGTAGGGCTGTGCTCGAGGCCTCTCCCCAGCCTCGTTGCCCTTCTCTGGACACGCTCAAGCATCTCAATGTCCCTCTTAAACTGGGGGGCCCAGAACTGAACACAGTACTCAAGGTGTGGTCTAACCAGTGCAGAGTACAGGGGCAGAATGACCTCCCTGCTCCTGCTGGCCACACCATTCCTGATGCAGGCCAGGATGCCACTGGCTCTCTTGGCCACCTGGGCACACTGCTGGCTCATGTTCAGGCGGGTATCAATCAGCACCCCCAGATCCCTCTCTGTCTGGCTGCTCTCCAGCCACTCTGACCCCAGCCTGTAGCTCTGCATTACATGGATTTGGGAGGGAAGAGAGTTCTTCCAGCATCGATGGCCTCTAATTTATTAAGGATGCACACACCAATGTTGAGATGCAACAAAAAGTTACTGTAGAGGTTTTTTGCCTCTGTGAGAAGATGCTGAAGAGGAGGTGACAACAGGGACTTTCTGTAACATATATGAGCCAAACCCAGGCCCCGGATGGCATTGATAGAGTTTGCTTCATGCTGAATTGAGTGCTTGGGACCTGCCACACTGAAAGCTGGCCATCTCTACCTAGTCCTTGATTTTCATTGTTACTGTTGGTAGGGATCTGTTGTAATTTAATATTGTCAGGGCCTTCAACTCAGAGCATTCCTAGGAGAAATGGGCAGGTAGTGATGGAGGGAGCCTATCACAGCCATCATTGCTACCTTAGGAAACCAAGCAAAGAAAGACAGATGGGCCCTGTCCACATAGGGAAGCAAAGCATGGCTAAACTACACCAATGGACTTTCCAAGCACTGGTGCATCAAAGCCACCATCCTATCAGGAGGACATGCTGGAGCTGGGGGTTCTGCAGGAAGGGGCAGCAGCCCCATACTGGTGTGTCATCCCCATGGCTCCTGGCTCAAGCCTTTGCCCCAGCATGCTGCTGGGCCTTACCAAGGTGAATCATGGCTGTGCCAGTGCTTGCCTGGCTGGGCAGACCTGTGAGTGGTCGTTTCATATGGTCTCTTGCTCAACATCTTAATTAAGAAGAATTAAATACTTGCTCATATGCATTTGCTGAGCAGCAAACAGGACCAGTTGCTGCCGTATGCGGGTGGAGCTTGACTGGGGTTTTTTGATCTTACATATTCACCTGAAGGGCAGTACTGAAACTCTGGGTGGATTTGGGCTGACTATGTAATGAGTTTTAGCTGAATGAGAAGAAAAAATAGAAGTTCTGGGGAAAAAAAAAAGATGCAAGGCTGAATTTTGACATTTAAAAAATGAAACTTTTATTTTTGTTCTTTCAAACTATGTTTTCAGTTTGAAAGTGACCTACTTTGCCTTTTCTTTTAGCTTTTCTTCCTTTTCCTTTTTTTTAAGTTATGAAAAGCACTACATGATCTCAAACCAGAATGTTTGTCGTGCAATGCTTCTGAAAAGAAAATCCAAAAAGAAAAGAAACATTCTCCTGTAGGGGGTGACCCGAAACAAAAAGTATTTTCAGCTTTTCCATTCGGCCACAGAAATGAAAAACCTGTTGTTTGTACAGATCCACTACTGAAAGGCATCTTGTCAGTGTGTACTGCTGGCAATTTATTCTTTTCACCTGCCAAGGAAGAGGTTTGTCTGCGAGTTCAGTAAAAGAATAAGAAAGAAAGAACAAAAGGGCAATTTATCAATGTAGCACAGAAGATGAAATGGTTTTTTCTATATTCATTCATTTATCTGAAAGAAGGAAAAAGCAAGCATTCAGACCTCAGCTCTTTGCCCTCTGCTCCTCTCTACTCAGAATCATATAGACATGAGCGAGTCCAGAGGAGAGCCACGAAGATGATCAGAGGGCTGCAGCAGCTCTGCTATGAGGACAGGCTGAGAGAGTTGGGGCTCTGCAGCCTGGAGAAGAGAAGGCTTCGAGGAGACCTTAGAGTGGCTTTCCAGTATCTGAA
This sequence comes from Tricholaema leucomelas, assembly GCA_013400475.1. Taxonomy (NCBI): domain Eukaryota; kingdom Metazoa; phylum Chordata; class Aves; order Piciformes; family Lybiidae; genus Tricholaema lacrymosa; species Tricholaema leucomelas. The sequence continues at coordinate 169,041 of WAAF01015788.1, forward strand.
GGGAGCCTACAGGAAGGCTGGGGAGGGACTATTGACAAGGTCTAGTAATGTCAGGATGAGGGGGAATGGGTTTAAGCTGGAAGAGGGGAGATTTAGACTGGATGTTAGGAGGAAGTTCTTTACAGTGAGGGTGGTAAGACACTGGCACAGGTTGCCCAGGGAGGTTGTGGATGCTTCCTCCCTGGAGGCGTTTAAGGCCAGGCTGGATGAGGCCTTGAGCAACCTGCTCTAGTGGGAGGTGTCCCTGCCTATGGCAGGGGGTTGGAGCTGGATGATCCTTGAGGTCACAGATCTTGGTTACCAGGCCAGAGAAGGTGACTTCAGAGCCACCACCGGTATGTTACAACCATGTGTAAAAAAGGAGTGACCATCAGCAGGACTGGAGAAAGAAAAAGGTCTACATAACATCTGATGTGGCCACCAGCTACAGGAGTTCTGGTAGATTGAACAACAGGAAGGACACCAAGGAGAGTGCGTTTGGGTATCAGTTTGGTTAGGGAGCATGGGACAGGGGAGAAAAATCTCTCATTCTGCTTACATTGTTAACCCTTTGGTGAGCATCAGCCACTGATGGTGTGTTATCCAGCAGGAGAGGACACTGAGCCTAACCTGTGCATCCAAGCAATTTGTGCGGTCTGGGACATCAAAGGGATAAGATGGGCATCCAAACTAGGACAGAGCCTAAAGCAGGAAAAAGGAACTGAAGGGGAGCTTGGTTCAGATGGAGAAGAGCAAGAATAGAATAGAATAGAATAGAATAGAATAGAATAGAATAGAATAGAATAGAATAGAATAGAACCAAACAGGTTGGAAGTGACCTCCAAGATCATCCAGTCCAACCTATCACCCAGCCCTGTCCAGTCAACTAGACCATGACACTAAGTGCCTCATCCAGGCTTTTCTTGAACACCCCCAGGGATGGTGACTCCACCACCTCCCTGGGCAGCCTATTCCAATGGCAAATCACTCTCTCTGTGAAGAACTTCCTCCTGACATCCAGTCTATACCTCCCCCAGCACAACTTGAGGCACTTTTGTGGACAAAGGTCTTGGGCAGCAGTCTTGCAGCTGTCACATTATGGCATTAAATGCTACAAGACAGATTCCTTTCCCTGGGATATTTCCCAGTGCCCTGCTAAAACACTGAGATAATGACACAGCCTTTCTGTCATCAGGCACAAGCTGGTGCCCCACACTCACCAGAATGCTGTATACACCCTTATGATGCCTGTTCAGGCTCAGTGCTCACCAAAATGGTATGTACAACCTTATGGTGCCTACACAGTAACCCAGATTCTGCTCACTCACAAAGAGCTCAGAGAAGATAAAGTATCCCCTGACCCCCCTATTTCACTCAGAGCAAAAATATTATGTGTCCAAGAGGCTACGTATACCAAATGTGAGAGCAGTGCTGAGATGAAGTCACATTGCCTGGGCAAGCAGCAGCTGCTGTTGGGCAGGTACCGGTGCCCTGTGAAGGCGTCACCTTTCAGCACCCGCCTCTCCACAGCTGTTCATCCACCCAAGGGCAACATAAGTGGGAATGAGAAGGTCTGACCAAGTCCCACAGAGCTGAGCAGGGCAGGATCAGGCTTTTGAGAAGGACAACACAAACCCGTGTCACTGGGAGCAGGATGACCACAGCAAAGGCAATAAGGTGATAAACTGCCTCCCCCATGCAGCAGAGCTCAGCCTCAGAGATGCCTTTAATTATCCACTGCTCTCTTGGATGTACTTTCCCTTAATTAGCCCAAAAGGTGACTGATGAGCTATTTGTTAATGCCATCATTCAAAGAGCTCTATTCGCAGCTAGTCTGAGAGGTGGGTTTTTTTAATAGCAGCAAGTTTCAGCCAACTGGCACAGAACATGATCACAAGTTAATTACATGATCTCATGGCAGTTATCTTGAACTAATACATCATTAATCTGATCTTACGACAGCTAAAGGAGAAGCTCAGAGCCAAGAAGCCCTTGAAGGCTCCATAGACCCCAGGACAGAAGCCTTTTTTATAAAAGCTACAGGTTTACACACAGCAGGTACATGTCAGGACAAGCAGCAAATTGTAACTCTCCCCTCACCCTGATGAACAAAAATGCTCAGAAGCCAGGAAATACATGGTCTCCTCCGAAGGGAGCCTTCCCAAGAACACACTGTTGTCCCCCTGCCTCAGTTCTAGAGGACAGCAAGAGCAGGAAAGGGCTCAGCGACAGGCTCCCAGCATTGCTTTGGGACCTCAAGACGTTTCTGATGAGCCCTCGGTATGACAAAGCCCTTTTGGAGTATCTGTCCCAGTCTGTTCCCAGAGGAGACAGTAGCAGGTTGGTAGTTTCAGGACGCATCACTGATGAACACAGGCACTAAAAGCTTCTCTCTATCCTCTATATCCCTTTATATATAAAAGTAGGAGACAAAACAATAAATATATCTCTATTTACAAGTCATGATTTCAATTGAATAACCCATGCCTAGCTTAGGACACACATCTACACAGATACAGATACTCAGGAACCAGAACAAAAGCTTGGAATGCTTTGAAAACACTTGCTTAAATTCAGCTCTTACTTTCACTTCTGAGCAAGAGTGTCCCCCAAAATGGTCCCAAATGAGCTCAGAAACTTGTCCCATCCATCCTGCAGGCACTGCAGGGCACCAGGAGCCACCTCACAGCACTCCAGGGCCACCACTCTGATGGCAAGGCACTGGGGATGATGGGAGCACATGTCACTCTGGATTTGGGGTGGGTTCAAGATATATAAGGTCCTCCAAGTTATCACATGAGATAAAATCTCTCTTTCTTACTTCTCTGGTTTTCTTCCAAACCCAGCAAATTAATTGCAACTCAATGACTCAAATGTAAAAGCACTTGCAACAAAGCCTGTGCCTCCCTTTGTGCCTTTTGCAGAGCTGTCTGTGCTAAAACGGTGATAACAAACACCACCACACCTCATTTCTGCTAGTTATCTTCACAGGCAATTAATTCCCAGGTTATTTTAGCCATAACAATCACTTTTCTATTTAAGAGAGAATAATCCTTTGTGCTGTTCCTGTGACCCCTCGGAAAGCGCACAACAGCTTTTATTTTTTGCGTTCATAGTAGAAATGTTGCAATTCCAGCTTCAGTTTGGACAAGGTATTTTAAAAAGTGGAGAAACAGAAACAGTAAAACTTACCTGGCAGAACACCTGTGATCTCCCTGGTGACAAAAAGCCTCTGTGCCTTGCTGCTGCAACAGCAAAGCCTTCTCGGGCAGATGTTTGTCCTCGATTGGGTAAGGGCTCCACGAAAACTATGCAACCATTGCCTGGACTTGCTTTGGTTTGGGTAGGTAAGTCACAGGAATTCAGCTGCTCTTGTGTGTTCAAAGAGCTTCAAAACGTTCTACACTACCTATTGGCATTATGGTTCCCACAGGAATGTGAGGTATGCGTTTGTCTTCATGAGTCATATAATTATCTTTGGGAAAGTAACCCATGGAAGTACAGCAGAGGGGAAAAAAATCCTCATCTGGCCATGCAAATCCCTTGACAGTCAGCAGTAGCCCTGAAAGGACATCACCTCGAACAGAGGTTTTGCTAATTCATATGTCTCAAGTGTCAAAGCTAGTGGAGATGCTGGGCTGTCCACTTTAGTTTCTGCCTCCCTCAGCAGTTTGCAGCAGCACGCATGGGAAGTGCCACAGAGAAGGAGCAGCAGTCTTGAGAGCAACCACCGTGCTGGGAAAGCTGATCCGAAGCTCAGAGTGTTGCACAGGTCATGAGGAAAGGTAGGGTGAAATAGTCTCTGATGACTGCTGTTAGTAGAGGCTGAGTCATCAGGGATACATGGGCTGAAAAAAATGATGTGATGTCTGGGCTAGTTACATCTTGATAAGGATGGTGGGTGTCTTCCTGGGCTTTCCGTTGAGTCAGAAGCACCTGGGGAAAGGTGAGACCAGGAAAGGGATTTCTGCCTTGGTCAAATGCCACCTCAGGCACTCTCAGAAGAGAAATAGATACCACAAAATGATTGGATTCCAATGTAAGTGAGTGCCCAGAAAAGCACCTTGTGCCAAGCATAAGAGGAGGAAAGGCTGTGAATGGAGAGAAGACAGTAAAGGGGCCCTTGATTACACCATCTTCTCTCAAGGAAGTGTACGAGCTTACCACAGAGCAAATGGCTCCAGCAGATGTTCACGCCCTGCAATGTTTTTTCAGAGCTGCCAGTTCCCCTGGATGGCTTAGAACAAGGACGTCTCAGAAGTGAAGCTCCAATTTGTTCATGGCTGCTCTCTTCTCTCAGGTGGCCAGCGTCAGAACGAGAGGGCACAGCCTCAGGCTGCGCCGGGGGAAGTTTAGGCTCGAGGTGAGGAGAAAGTTCTTCACTGAGAGAGTCATTGGCTACTGGAATGGGCTGCCCGGGGAGGTGGTGGAGTCGCCGTCCCTGGGGCTGTTCAAGGCAAGGTTGGACGTGGCACTTGGTGCCATGGTCTAGCCTTGAGCTCTGTGGTAAAGGGTTGGACTTGATGATCTGTGAGGTCTCTTCCAACCTTGGTGATACTGTGAGACTGTGATACTGTGAATACACTCAAGTGTAGTCAGTCTGTGCATCTGAGGCAGAGGTGAACAGATCTGGGTTCACACTGCATCTCCCAAAAGAGAGATCCATTGACAGCTTCTCATACTCAGGAGGCTATTTCAAAATTATGAGCTTAGCTGTGAAGGGCTTCCAGACACCAGTTTAGACAGAAAACCTCATGCCTGGGAGGCAAACAACTCTGATTTCCAGGCCGGGAGGGCTTTAGACACCCACATGCACTGACTGACAAAGAGAAATGCGCTGTGCAGTCTTTGAGCCAACTCTGAGTGGTGTCCTTTCCAACTAGAGCTCAGTTTTATCACCCCTTCTTGGCTTTGGCCAACATTGTCCAGTGTCTTTAACAGTGTCTAGCTGTGCTTGACACCTTTGCATGGCATGCCAGGCTTGAGGTGGGTTGCAGGCTGCCTGTGCATTTCCGAAGTCAGAGGGTCCAGGAGCAGCAGATATCAGCTGGGGAGCAGAGACTTTCAAAGATCTTGTGTTCCCATACCTGCTCCAGAGGCATGCCTCAGCTCTGGCCACAAGGAAAAAGGCATCTGAGCTGTTGACAAGTGTCAAGTGGTGCCAGCTTTAGCAGCAGCCAGCGTGTGGGGTGGCGAATGACTCGGGATGTGCCACTGCTTGTGTGCATGTGAGGAGCTGATAGGAATGTTGGCAGTGCTAGGATGTCCCATGGCTGTCCTTACACCCAGGTTCCCCCAGCACAGCTACAAACCAACAGGAGTAGCCCTGGCAGTGTTGAAGCTCTCACATCAAGCCTCTGGGTTACTGATGCCCCAGAACACATCCTGAGGATGGAGATGGCTCAAGGCTTTGACTCTGTAGTGAAACCACTCTGAGCAGAAGTCAACTGATAGACATGCATGCAGTGGAGGTTTTGAATTAAGCTTGTTTTTTTGATTGGTTGGTTGGTTTTTAATCCTACATAGCAGATTTGTAATGACAGCAACACTGAGTTCTGACAGCTCTTTCAGGCCTGCTGACACAGAGCATACTGTTACCCTCCTCCCAGCTGTGGTCACCCCACCAGAGCATAGGCTCATTCTCCTCTCCGCAGACAACTTGAGGAGCCAAAACCACCTTCAGAAAGGTAAGCAGACATCACCACTTAATTCACAGCACTTCACAGCTCTCACACTAGAAGTCATGGACAGTCCAGCAGATCTACAGCCAACAGTGGGTGTCTGTCATCTCTTCCAGCATTGTATTGGGGACAGAGAGTAGTGATGGATGTTAGCACCCTCCTATCCCTTCTCTGGCTACTTTGCTTGAGCCTTGCACCTGGGTGCCCATGTCAAAACTCCTGTCCTTCATATCTTGTCCTGCTCCAAGTTCTTTCAAATTGGTAGGGTAAAGATCTTCACACTGAGGCCTGTCTTCTAAACATTTGCCCAGCTGCAAGCACTACATTCTCCCGAAAGAGTGGTGCAAATGGAGAGTGTCACATAGGCAACGGGATGAGAAAGGTCATCCCACTGTGGTTGGAAAATTCTGTCTAAAACACACATTTTTTTCACAGAAAAATCTTTCTGGGGACCACCTCACAGAGCAGCTGAAGGGTGAGGTTGGCTGAGAGCTTGTCCATACTCACAGTATCACACAGTATCACCAAGGTTGGAAGAGACCTCACAGATCATCAAGTCCAACCCTTTACCACAGAGCTCAAGGCTAGACCATGGCACCAAGTGCCACGTCCAACCTTGCCTTGAACAGCTCCAGGGACGGCGACTCCACCACCTCCCTGGGCAGCCCATTCCAGTGGCCAATGACTCTCTCAGTGAAGAACTTTCTCCTCACCTCGAGCCTAAACTTCCCCTGGCGCAGCCTGAGGCTGTGTCCTCTCGTTCTGGCGCTGGCCACCTGAGAGAAGAGAGCAACCTCCCCCTGGCCACAACCACCCCTCAGGTAGTTGTAGACAGCAATAAGGTCTCCCCTGAGCCTCCTCTTCTCCAGGCTAAACAATCCCAGCTCCCTCAGCCTCTCCTCGTAGGGCTGTGCTCGAGGCCTCTCACCAGCCTCGTTGCCCTTCTCTGGACACGCTCAAGCATCTCAATGTCCCTTCTAAACTGGGGGGCCCAGAACTGAACACAGTACTCAAGGTGTGGTCTAACCAGTGCAGAGTACAGGGGCAGAATGACCTCCCTGCTCCTGCTGGCCACACCATTCCTGATGCAGGCCAGGATGCCATTGGCTCTCTTGGCCACCTGGGCACACTGCTGGCTCATGTTCAGGCGGGTATCAATCAGCACCCCCAGATCCCTCTCTGTCTGGCTGCTCTCCAGCCACTCCGACCCCAGCCTGTATCTCTGCATGGGGTTGTTGTGGCCAAAGTGCAGCACCCTGCACTTGGAGCTATTGAATGCCATCCCATTGGACTCTGCCCATCTGTCCAGGCGGTCAAGGTCCCGCTGCAGTGCCCTTCTGCCCTCCAACTCAGTCACATCTGCCCCCAGCTTACTCCAAACACTAATGAGGTGCTGCACTGCTGCCGCTCAAGCAGTAGCAGAGTCTTGTGACTGAGGTCTTGTTTGTCCCCCTTTGTCATGCCCTGCAATGACCCATCCACCTCATAATCTCTCATTCGGTGACACTGCTGGGTTACCTTCACCAAGCATGGGAGAAGAGAGAAGGGTGGCTGTTGAGAGGAAGTAGGTATGTCCCAAGCCTCCCGGGCAGCAGTGAGTCTCAGGTTACTCATGGGACAGGCAGAAAAGAGCAGCTGCTTTTGGGTTATTCAGTGATGGAGAGTCGGTGAGACCTCAAGAGACACCAGAGCCATAATCACTGTAATTTTTCCTCCTGGTGAAGGATGAGAACAGGCTGAGGAAGCTTCTTTTCTCAAAAACCCACGTACATAATTCAGTGCAATTGAGGCAAGATCTCTGCTGGTAGGTGGGAAACACTTCAGCTGTTTGTGTAAGTCACAATATTTTTCAGAGGACTGAGTTAGACATAAAATATTTACAGCTCTGTCTTCAGAAGAAGCAGCTTTTGGAGATGTCATTCTGTGATAAACAAAATCAGAGCTCTGCAGGGAGAAATAAAGAGGGAAAACAGCTGGTATATGTTCACACAGCTTCTCTAGAATCACACAAGAGCAGAAAAACCACTGATAAGGTGGTGGTGGTGACTGTGAAAGGAGTTATATGGCAAAACCAGACCTTGGTGGTCCACATAGAGGATGTTTTGTCCTTCATTCCTTATCTGGCTGCATACAAGTGATATGGCATCCTGCACCAGCCTGGCTCCTAATATATTCTTCAGCTCAGGGTTAACCCAGCACCTTTTCTCCCTGCAGCTCACCCATGCATGGCTCTGAACTCCCTTAATCCCATTTTTCTTCATCCAAGGCCAAGCCCATGCTTGCTCCTGACTCAGCTGGCACCCAGTGTGCCTCAACTTGAGGCTGCAGGAGAGGGATGCCAGGCACCTCAGCCCCGACTTCTTGGTGAGGTGCTCAGGAGGTACTAGAGTAGGGACCCCAGGTCTTGGGAAAGCACCTAGCAGGCCTTCCAGCATGCATGTTGGCCAGACACACAAACAGATGCTTATTGATGATTTCACACGGGTGGAAGAGAGAAGAGTCAAGTCTTGCTTGGGTAGGGTGGTATATTTGAAAAGCAGACCAAGCAAGACCCCAAGATAACAGGATAACAGTAAGCCACAAGCTTGCTCATGTCTACCACATAAAATGGGAGTGTGAAAGTCCTGCTGTGTTGGTGTGGAAAAGAGAAATAAATCTCCCTTCTCCTTTCTCCCAAAGAAGTATTCTTACCTCCAAGAGTCCATTGCCAATTCATGAGGGTGTGATCTCTCTCTCCAGGGACAGTCATGGCACAGACACCTCATGTCTTGACAATGGGATCAAAGAAATGCAGCAATCAACTGCTTTCTCTTGATTTTCTCCTGGATGCTGTGGTCACCTCTGGCCACACATTCTCTGCAGACCCCTCCTCTAGTGGCAGGAAGACATGGATGCATCCAGAACTCAGCCCCATCTGATGCAGGGTCCCCTCTAGCTGCTGGCATGGGGTAAGCCAGGGCTCCTTACTGGTCATAAGGATGGCAGAGTTACAAGTCCCCACTTCTAACTGTGCTGAGCAAGGTTTTGGTCACCAGTCTCAAGCGTGACATGACTGATATTGGGTTGTTGTTACCAAGTCTCTGCCTCATCTTCTTCAGCTCTTGTGAAAAACTATTGAATTGATACTCCACTTCAGAGCAAACTTAAAAGCTGAGACTTCTAAATATCTCATAAAAGAGAACTGACATTTTCTACTCAGGTCTACTTGCTGCTTAAGAAAGCAAAACTGTTTCTACCATAAAAATATCAGCATTGCAGTGGCTTTTGTTCCAGCTGGAATGTGAAGCACATCAGCTCCTCTTCTCCTTTCATGTTACTGCCTGAGTGCTCTTAGGCTTGCATTTTGCAGCAATAGGGGACTTTTGATTTATGCATGTTATTTAAACTCCCAGCAAGTAACCAAAGTAACCATCATCCAGCCCATGGTCTGGTGATCCACAGGAGACTCTGATGAATGCAGAGATGCTGTGTAACTGATATGAGCCATTGGTGAGAAACAACGATAAAGAACATCTGCTCGGGTCAGTTGTGGAAGAACGGTGTCTAGCAGGATCCATACAGCTGCATCCTGGAGACTGAGAACATCGGGTGATTTAGTCATCCCTTGAGGTAAACCACAGCTCATTCTTACTTTCACATGCACATTACTGAAAAATTAATCAGTAATCCAACATTAGTGGGTAGCACTTCTCAAAGGGAAATAGCTCCAGCTGTGAGGCAAAGAGAAACCGCTTCAGGTCAATGGCGTTCTCCCTGCTGACTTCAGGTGATGACAGATCAGCCCCCCTCCCCAGTTTCCACAAAATCAGTGTATGGGGATAGCTCTGTCTTTTTACTGTGACACACAGCAATTGACCTACACTCTCTAACCTCCAAGAAGACACCTAACTTAACACTGACTTGTTTGTGATGCTGCCAGTAAACTAAAAATCTTTCCTGTGGCTTTAGCAGGCAGTTCACAGTAGCAGTCAATACTGCTCATGTTGGTCACTATGACTCACTAATCAGGTATCATAGATATAAACTCTTTTCAGAGGGATGTTTAGGGTTTGGGGTTTAAAAAAAATCACAAATGAAGAATAAGCTTTAAACTCTCTTATAAACACATCCAAACGTCTTTGGACAAAGCTAGAGGAGCTTTGTCTCCTCTAAAGAAAACAACTGCTCTCAAGCCCTTTCTGTTCTCAGTGAGACCCACAGATTGAATAGAACAGAATAGAATAGAGTAGAATCAATCAGGTTGGAAGAGACCTCCAAGATCATCCAGGCTAACCTATCACCCAGCCCCATCCAGTCAACTAGACCATGGCACTAAGTGCCTCATTCAGTCTTCTCTTGAACACCTCCAGGGACGGTGACTCCACCACCTCCCTGGGCAGCCCATTCCAATGCAAATCACTCTCTCTGTGAAGAACTTCCTCCTAACATCCAGCCTAGACTTCCCCCAGCACAACTTGAGGCTGTGTCCCCTTGTCCTGTTTCTGATTGCCTGGGAGAAGAGACCAACCCCCACCTGGCTACAACCTCCCTTCAGGTAGTTGTAGACAGCAATGAGGTCTGCCCTGAGCCTCCTCTTCTCCAGGCTAAACAACCTCAGCTCCCTCAGCCTCTCCTCATAGGGTTTGTGTTGTGTTCATTGGAAGCATGCTGGGTGGGTCTGATGAAATTGGAGGCACTGTCTTCCAGGGTATGGAGGAATCCCATGGCTCTTCCCCAAAATATGTTGTGGCCAAGACTGCTCTTTCCCTTCTTCCAGTAACGACTTATGCTGAGCTCCTCTCAAAAAAATGATAGTACTCCTTGATTCCCTCTATATCTCAGTCCCTTCTGTCCTCACTGAACAATCAGGGCTCTCTGCAAAGCCACCTTCTGTTCTTCTGTTGGGACAGTGATCCACACTGGATGCACCCCTTGGATTGTATAAAAGCCAAAAAATTAGGCTTTTTCCCCAAAGTTTTTTTTCATGAAGGATGAAACATTGCATATGTTCCCTGGATGGAAATTGAAGGGGACCAGATCTGCTTCTTTTCCCCCATTAACAAGCTATAACAGCTTGTCTTGGGCTGTCTGTGGCTGGTGGGGTTTCCACTGCAGGATTTTTCATCAGGCATTGGAGGCTGCACAGCAGCCTGCAAAATTTTATGAAGGGTTCTCATTCATGTCAGCAGAGGCCAGGACACATGGAGGCCCTAAGGCTACTCTCTGCCCATGAAAGAGCCTTGACCATCCAACATTTTCACACAAGGGGGTCCGCAGTGGTCGCCACAGCCCCTGTGCTCACTCTACTACTTCCCAGTTGCCAGGGAATTGATGTCCATTAATTATTTTGTTTTGTTTTGTTTTGTTTTGTTTTTCACTTTGGGAATGAAAAAAAAACTTTTGACAAAACTTCTGCTAGGAAAAGAATTTTCTGTCCATGTGTAGAGAAGCAATCTGGGATGCGAGGCACTAGTGGTTAGGGCAGAGTGATGGTGGGACCTCAGATGGCCTGTTTCAAACATGAATCTCAGACTTGAGCTCCCCGTGTCTTAAATCCTTTTGTCTTGGTCTCTAAATATTTTCCAAAAAAAAAAAAAATCAATAAATCAAAAACCAGATGATCTTTGGTCCTCCTGCAAGGATGGAGAGAAAGGATAAAACCAGAAAAGTGTTTCTTCCCAGCCATAACTCAGGATATTTTACTCCCAAGGAATCATAGAATCATAGAATGGTCCAGGCTGGAAGAGACCTCTAAAGATCATCCAGTCCAACTCAACCTGCAGTCAGCAGGGGCATTCTCAATTAGATCAGGTTGTCCAGAGCCCTGTCAAGCCTCACCTTGAATATCTCTGGGTATGAGGCCACAACCAACTCCCTGGGCAACCTGTTCCAGTGTTCCACTACCCTCATGGTAAAGAACCTATTCCTAATATCAATCTAAATCTGCTGTTCTCTAGTTTGAAGCCATTGCCCCTCGTCCTATCACCGCAGGCCTTTGTAACCAGTCTCTCTCCATCCTTCTTGTAGGCCCCCTTCAGGTACAGGAAGGCTGCTATTTAGTCTCCCCAGAGCCTCCTCTTCTCCTTGAATGGATGTGTGCTGGTTTGAGGCTAATTGAAATATTTTAATGAGAGAAATGAGAGCATTGGTTGTAAAAAGAAATTAATGATGACATCTATATCATTTGTTGCTTTGCTGAAAGGGATAAAAAGCCAAAATGTAAACAAGTTGTCCCTCTTTGTTCTGGGACACTGCTTCCTTTCACTTCTCCTTTGCTCCACTTTAATAGCTTCCACTAACCTTGTCTAACCTCGGCTTACTTGTTTTCTAACAAGTAAGCTTTGCTGGTTGTTTTGGTTTCTGTCTTGTGTGGTGGTTTGGGTGTTCCCCACTCCCCCACACTTTAGAAATCACCCAGACTAGACTCAGTCGGCTCTGGAAATTTGAATGAAGCTTATATTTACAGCTGGCACAATTTACAAGCAGATATTTACAGTGTATACAGATATATACAGAAATACACAAGGTAAAAGGTAATACAGACACAACTCCCCTCCCAGAAACCTGAGTCCCCAGGAGGGGCTCTCAACCACCCCTCACCTTCCCTCTACCCCTCTCAACCTTACCCCAGTCCCAAGGAAGAATAGAGGTTCGGCCAGGGGGATTAAGAAGCAAAGGTGAATCAGCCAAGAAGCAAATGGAGGGTGAGGTTAGAAAGCAAGATGGAGTTCAGCCAGCAGCCTCAGCTCCCCAGCAGGCAAAGATCTGAGAGCACAGCCCAGAGCGAAGTGCCCAAGCAAAGTGACTTTATCTAATGTTTTGCTTTTCCTTTCTACACATCTCAGCAAGACTGTGAGTGAAGTAGACATCACTATTGTTGTCATCTCTCAGCCTATTATCTAATTCTTCTCACCAAAACATCCCAGCTAGGCTCAGACTAGCACATCTTAGAAGGGAGTGAGAGAGAGGAAGAGAGGATTTGAGCCCCTTGTGGGCAGTTTCTTTGTCCATGAGGGAATTTGTATTTCTGTATTATTTCCATTGTGTGTTTAGAAGGAAGTTCTTCCCAGAGAGAGTGATTTGCCATTGGAATGGGCTGCCCAGGGAGGTGGTGGAGTCACCGTCCCTGAAGGTGTTGAAGAAAAGCCTGGATGAGGCGCTTAGTGCCATGGTCTAGTTGACTGGATAGGGCTGGGTGCTAGGTTGGCCTGGATGATCTTGGAGGTCTCTTCCAACCTGGTTGATTCTATTCTATTCTATTCTATAACAGCAAATGCTTGTAAATTTAGCTTTTCTGTAACTATAGCTTTATCTTACTTCCAAGCTGTCTGAGCTGGTCTGGTAAATTCCAATAATGGGGGGGGGGAAGTTCCTAACCCACCACAGCATATCTGAGTGTCCTGAGCTAAGATTGCACTGTCCATGCTGCAGCTGCTCACTGCTACTTGGCTTTGGGAGATGAGAGGTGGTACAAGCTGCAGTGGATGTTTAACAACCTGAAGCCGGACTGAAACGTGGAGGTGCCCATCCTAGTCCTGCACAGGCAGTGAAACAGCACCCATGGCTGCAACTGCCTTTCTCTAATAGCACCAAACAAGTCTATCCTCACAAATGATAAAGCCCCACTGAAACAGCTTCGTCTCAAAACTCTAATTCCTCTCAGCTTGTCCTGCTCACAAGTTCTTTTGAACTGGTGGGGGAAAGGTCTTCATGCTAGGGCCTATATTTAGTTAAACACCTGCCCAGCTACAAGCACTGTGCTACTCCAAAGGAGAGGGGCAGATGGAGAGAGTGTGACACTAGCCAATGGGAAGAGAAAGGCCATTCCATTGTGCTTGGCAAATTTTGTCTGAAAACAGTCAGTTTTTCATAGGAGAACCTTTCTGGGCACCACTTGGCAGGGCAGCTCAGAGAAGAGCTAGGTGAGAGCTGTCTGTGTCCTAAACACTTTTGGAGTGGTGCATAGCTGCCTCTCCAGGGTGGGAAGGGAAGGAGAGGATGGACAAGAAGCTGACTGGGGGCTGCCACCCTTACAGCATTTTCATGAATTGAACACTTTGTTTCCTTTGTTTTCTTTGCTGACACCCAAAGAGTAAACAGCCACCTCCAGCCCCATCCAACAGCTTGTTTTGACCAGAACTGTCTCTTCTTTCCTTTGAAGTTTTAATGACAAAAACAACAGCAAAGGTAGCACCCATTTAAGTCCACATTGGAGTGGGCTTTCTTTCCTCCTCCAGTTTGTCAGTTCAGCAGCCAAACCACACACAGCCATCCCTATGCCTGCTCTCTGGTCACCACTGGATCAATAAGTAGCACGGATCTGATCCCAGCTTACCTTGGGAGGTCTCTCCTTACACTGTCAGTCATGTCCTGCCCAGCCTCAGTGTCTCCTTCCCCCAGCTGCTCCACCTGCAGAGTCATGGTTCAGGGGACTGTGTTATGAAAATGGGCATTGAGCGGTATTGCTTGGGACAGGATTCAACCTACATGGTGGTGGAGTTATTCCTGGTTCATGCTGGTGTGTGTGGGTGCAGGACTCAGTGCAGGGAGCTAACATGAGCCTTTGACATCATTGGTTAAATTTAGGGAATTAGTGTTGTCCTAAAATGGTCTGGAGAAAAGCTACTGCCAGGAGGACAGGAGAGAGACAGAACTCTGCAACCACCTCTCACCCAAACACAGGGCAGGGGATGGAGCCAGGAGTTTCTGCACAAGTCCCACTGCTATACATCCCTTCAAAAAGGGCACCACGCTCTACTGCAATACAAAAGCAGATGCTTGCCCATGGGGGGGCTGAGTGGACCCTTAATGAAATAGCACAACTCAACGAAGCCACTGGTCCTGCTCTGCTAGTTGGGGTGGAAGGTTGTGGGGTGACAGAGATGCCCCCTCGTGTGTCAGTGATGAGGGAGGGAAGGTGATGCCGAGCAAGCCCCAGTCCACGGACTCTCCCAACAGCCTCCTGCAACTGATACATCTCCTTCCCAGGGGCTGCTGCAGCTCTCACCAAAGAGCCCAGCCCTGAGAGGAGCCTACCTCAAAAGAAATGGAATGAAAAACAGTTGCAAAAGAGGCATCTTTCCCCAGAAGATGAAGAGGTAACTAAAATCCAAGAGGAGTCTCTGAAGAGGAAACTCTAAAACCCAGGAAGAACTTCTGAATCCCACATCTGTCTGCTGTTTGTAGGGGCAGATGGAAGCAGTAGCTATATAATTGTAATTCAGGTTTGGTTTGGTAACCCCAGTACTTATACACATTCCATAATGTCTTTCCTGCACAATTTGTATTTTCTTCTTGATTCTCTGCTGATTTTTGCAAGAAATCCTCTAGTCTTTATGTGAAGAACATCCTGCAATAATACCTTTGAATTTTCACTTACCTTCAGTGTGGAGATTGTGGGGTACCTATGTTCAGTATGGCCAGAAGCAGCAGCTATTTGTTTCTGGGCATACCATCTTGCATGAGCAACTGTCTTGTTTCACTGCAGTCATGAGACACTTGAATAATGGAGACTGGAGCATTCTGAGTGTGAGGAGAGAGACATCTGTTTGCTTTCCTGAAGGAATAGCTCTGCAGACAAACAGCCAGTGAGAGAGCATCCAGGGGAAGCAGCTAATTCAAGGCCAGAATATGAGAAACAGGGGAAGCAACTAAATCAAAGCCAGAATATGAGAAAATATAACCCTTAATTGCTTTCTCAGCCCTCATTCCTAGCCCGTGCTAATACCAAAAGGCAGTGAAGCCTGATGGCCCTCAAGTCTAGCCTCCTGTTTCTGACATTAATGATGCTTAAGAGTACACTAATGTAATCTGACTGACAAGTTGTAGAGTTTATTAGTAGCATAATGAAATTTTCTTCAATATATTGGATATGTGAAGAGGCTGCTGACAGCATTTCCAAATTTCTCTGTCTTAAAGAAAATCATCACCATAGCTTCAGTCTGTAAAGCTCCTCTATGCCCATAGGAGGCTGAAGTTCAGGGTATTCCTTCCTCCACTGAGCCTAAACAGGCCGTTATCAGTACTGTGCAGGGGAATAATATGCTCACTGCCTCGGAGAGTGATGTGTTTGTCAAAAATCTGGACTAGTTGCCACTGCAAAATTCAGATGCTTTTCACAGAAAGGCCCTTGTTTCACTTTTTTCGGGTACAAACAGCTGACATCCTCAAAGATCAGACACCATCACTTCCATTTTCTTTCCAGTGTTGCTACTTGTGCATCTAGATGTTAAATTACCTGTTTCACAACCACCTTTCACTGTGCATCATCCCCTAGGTTTTCACAGCTGCAATTTGACTCTCCAGCAAATGAGCAAGATGAAATTCTGTTCTCGGATCAGTCAATCTTCTACCCTCTTTTGTTCCTCATTTGATGAATGTGTTCTCTTTCATGCTGCTCACACTCGGGGACTTGTTGCAAAGACCTTCATCTTCAAGCCTCCTGCTGCAGTTGCCGAAGGTCATCAGCCATTTCCAAGAGGCCAAATTACCTCTGCACAAGAAGACATGATTCTGACTCACAGCTTTCATGTTGAAGTTCTTGGATATAATGAGCTATGTGGTGATTATTGTGGATCCAACTGCTCATTGTGAAGAACCATGGAGGTTATTTACATAAAAAGTACCTATTGCATTATACTAAAAGGGAAAGATGGCAGGAGCAGAGCTCCTGGGTCATCATACTCCATTGCTGTCTACCACAAGGAATCAGATCATGAGACTGCTAAACCAACCAAGATGAGGCTGACAGATAGTTTAATCCTCTATATTAATTTTTTTTATTAAAAGGATATTCTCCTCTTCTGATGGTTAAAGATGTTCTTCTAACTTCCAATCTAAATACATTAATGGGTAGTTTATATCCTTCGGTTCCTTCTGTCTTAGTTTAAGTAGTTCAATTGTATACCAATTTCTAACTCAGGAATCTATTTGTAAAAGAGCAATTTTAACTCATGTCATGGAATCATAGAATCGTAGAATCAACCAGATTGGAAGAGACCTCCAAGATCATCCAGTCCAACCTAGCCTTATCCAATCAACTAGACCATAGCACTAAGTGCCTCATCCAGTCTTTTCTTGAATACCTCCAGGGACAGCAACTCCACCACCCCCCTGGGCAGCCCATTCCAATGGCAAATCACTCTCTCAGCATTGAGAGAGTGATATATACAGCACTGTGATGTATTATACATTTTGGCTGGTATATACTGGCCCCCTAAGGCTGTGACATGCAAACATTCATCTACTTAATGTTATTCTAGCATGTAGGCCTATTAAAATGAAAGGGACTACTCAGAAATAAATGAAGCATAGCTCAGAAAAACTGGTTCTGTAGTTAACTGCACTTACATGAATCTGCATTTAAAGCATTTGTGATGCTTCTCAAAAGGATTCTTATATGTATTTTCTGTCAATAGAAACAAATATCCTTTAATTTGTATCCTTTCTTTATGAAATTATGGAGCTTTATGACAAATTAATATGATTACTTAGGTTTGAAAGACATTAGGAGCATATCTAAATCTGTTACTCTCTCAATAATCTTGTGTTAAGGGTAATATAAAAGCAACCCCTAAATCCTTCATCCAGAAAGCCTTTCATCCAGAAAGGCATAGAAGAGGAAAAAGGAGATGCAGCTTTAATAATAGAATCATAGGATGGTTTGAGCTGGAAGGGACTTCCAAAGGTCATCTAGCCCAATCCTCCTGCAGTAAGCAGGACATCTTCCACTCTATCAAGTTGCTCAGAGCCCTGTTGGGCCTCACCTTGAATATCTCCAACCACCTCGCCAGGCAACCTGCTCCAGATTTCCACTACCCTCACAGCAAAGAACTTGTTCCTAACATCTGATCTAAGTCTATTCTTCTTTAATTTAGAGCCATTGCCCCTTGTCCTATCACTGCAGGCCTTTGTACACAGTCCCCCTGCAGCCCTCCTCTAGGCCTCCTTAGTTCCTTATTGCTCAGTACGCAGTGCTCTGTCATTTCTGATTGATTGCTGTGCATGGACTGTGCATGAATCTAATAACAAGGAGCTGAGAAAAATTTATCAAAGTTAACACCACATCATCCACAAAAGTGGAATATAGACCATTTTTACCTATACATGAGCTGGCATGTAGCTAACAAAAAATGCATTTACTGAGGGACAGGGCAACAAACACTTCCCACCAGTTTCACCTACACAGTACCTGAGCACAAAACCAACACATAGAATCATGGAATCAACCAGGTTGGAAGAGACCTCCAAGATCATCCAGTCCAACCTAGCACCCAGCCCTAGCCAATCAACTAG
The DNA here is from genome assembly GCA_013400475.1 of Tricholaema leucomelas. Lineage (NCBI taxonomy): Eukaryota > Metazoa > Chordata > Aves > Piciformes > Lybiidae > Tricholaema lacrymosa > Tricholaema leucomelas. Next base: position 186,974 of record WAAF01015788.1, read on the forward strand.
ACCATGGCACTAAGTGCCTCATCCAGGCTTTGCTTGAACAACTCCAGGGACGGTTACTCCATCACCTCCCTGGGCAGCCCATTCCAATGGCAAATCACTCTCTCTGTGAAGAACTTCCTCCTAACATCCATCCTACACCTCTGGCGGCACATAATTGTTATGACACAGGACAAAGAACCTTTAATACAAAAACACTTATTTCAGATAAAACTGCTTTGCTGTTTTCACCAAGACAAATTTCTAAGTGCACAAGCATGGACTCAGCCCTTCTAACTGGCAATATAAATTACACTTGGTGCAACACAGCAGCTTCTCCTCCCATCAACCAGAGTCTAGCAATTCCAATTGTGAAAATTACTCTGTATTGTGCACCCACTGTGAGCTCTTTGCTCTTTTAACCTGTATGCTGGAGCAAAAAGTGAGCTTCAGCAGCTGCTTTCATGTCAGCCCATTGGAATTCTCTTTCTGTATATGTATCTGTAGATACATATGCACAGGGCTAGATGGTCAGCTCTCAAGTAGACTTCTTGGCTAAGGCATCATCCCTCTGTCCAACACTGTGCAAACAGCTTGATCAAACGGTGTTTGAAGTCTCATCTTCAGAGGCTACTCTTGTCTAAGATCAGAGAACTTATAGGGGTGTATTTCTTTGGCACACATATGAGTCAGCTTTGAGCTAGTCTCCCCTGCACTTCTGCACAGTGCTTCCAGCAGTGCACCTGCAGCCCCCAAACTAGTCCCAAGTTCTCCACTTGCTATCAGACTTCCATATTTCTAGCTCATAAAAGACTTCTGTATTCCTCAAAGACCTTTCCCCCACCTTGTTTTTAAGCAGTTTTTGCTAACAGTGGCCAGCCTTAACAGAAGGCAGTAAGCATTTCCAGAGAATTATTCAGCCAACCACCTCTCCTAAAAGAGATGATTCTCCAGTGGTGCCCATTATCCTTCACTGATGACAAAGAAAGCCTAAAACAACTTCCTGAGACTTGGACATCTGATTTCTGAATGTCCTAAAGAGTGGAGATGATTCCCACCCAAAACGGTTCCATGACTGCAGGCTACTTTCAAAGCTTTCTGATCTGGACAGGATGAGGTGGGATTAGCTTTGCATAATTTAGGATGTAAAATTAATCCCACAAGAACAGAGGTGCCTACTTTCAGGATGAAATAAAGCACATCAAATTCCGGGCTTGAGATGGACTTATGGACACTCAAAAGCTGCATCTCTCTTGCCTCACGACACCAGGACTCAGACATCCAGTTTAGATGAGCCATAGATGGTAGAAAGCCATCTGTAGCTCTTGTGCTACAGGAATGCTGGAGTTGAGGCACCTATAGTTTACATTTCTTGCATTTATAGGTCAGGATCTTTCAAATTCTTCCATTTTTGTAAACTTTAGGTGGATTTCTATCCTGTGCCCACTGATATATTTGCAAAGCTAAATTAGGTGTGCATGCAACCCTCCTGAGCCTGCTAGGTGAAGCATGATGATGAGCTGTGAAGGTTTTCCACAGAAGAGATGGTATTCTGCAAACATTTTCTCCTGGTGTTTTATACATTCTGTGCTTTCCCTTTGGGTATTTCCTGTTTTCATTGCTGGTGTGTTCAGGCAGACTGATGTGTTGGTGAGCATCACAGTGGTATGCTCCAAGCAGTAGCTGCATCTGCACAAGGCAGCAGCCAATTATGGAGAGAAAAACTTCCCTATAGACTGGCATGATAGAAAAACGATGTTCCTTTGCCTGCCATTAAACCAAAATATCACATTCTGGTTGAGTCATCCACAAACCTCTAAAGAAATAAGCAGGAGACTGACTTTGAAGTCTCCAGGCTGCAATTAGCTGGTGATTTTAATAAACCTGAAGTCATTTGCTGCTGATTATCAAGTGGAAAACTGCATTTCTTTCTGTATTCTCCAATTATTTTCCTCCCACTTTACAGTGGTTTTACTTTCAGTTCCAAGACGCTTCACACTTTCTTAGCTTCAGAGTTGACCTTTCTCTTTACAGCTCCATAACTGCAGGGACCACACCATTTTTTTCCTGCCGCTTTACTTTGGAGCTTCATTAAGGGCTACTTCAAACAGCCTTCAAAAGCTTCAGCTTTGTAGCTTGACTGCAATCAGATGACCTCCTCCGGAGAGATCAGGGAGTTGATTGCCCTACTTTGAGCATAGCGTCCTGCATCTGCCCACAGGAGCCTGCATGCAATTGTCCTCATCTACTCGAACCAAAACAGGTTGGATTGGCTAGGTCCTATTCAACCCATTTAAATCTGAATAACCTCCAAAATACATTACAGTGACTCTAATTAGAGGTATGCACACTTGGGGCTGTGCCAGTTTAATCAAACCAGTGCAATGCTGTATGTTTAAGCTGAAGCATCTTTCAGTTCAGTACTGAATCTTTGACACGACATAACTGGGTCCATACTCAGTTTAACAGAGTTAAAACCAGTCCACTCTTGTAAAATTTAGAGTAAATATCGCGGGCTTCGTTCTCTCTTGGTTTGCTCTGGTAGTTATAACACAGACCCAACTCCTTTAATTTCAGTCATGCTTCTTCTGAACCTGATGGGGAAGGGAGGAGGATTCCCATGTGCTTTGTTTCTTGTCTGGTTGAAGTTCCAATCGCTAAAGCAAAATTGGTTTGTGTTCTCATTTCCCAGAACACATGAAAACAAAGTGGACAGCTGGAATCAGTGTGATGAGTTACACAGACAAATCATTCAGAAATGGTAATGAACATGAAAATAATAATTTCATATTCTTATGATACTCATTGGTGTCTGGAGAATTGAGACAGAAACGTGAGCAAATCAGCCTGAATTCCTCTATGCTGCTGCTTGACAGAGAGGAAAAATTCCTGCCGACTAGAAATGAGCATGAAGAAAGTACTTTTTTATTAAGTGTGTGTACATTTGCTGCTTTTGGAAGTAGAAAACATTTTACCTTAAGCACTTATACGTGCAAAAAAACCCACAAGCAGAAAGCCAACACAGCATGTTCTAATACAAAATGAAATATGACCTTTTAAGGAACCTTGGGCTTCTGAAAAGTAAATGTTAAATCTATATATAATTCAAAGTATATTGGCTAAATTAGATGCTGGATTAAAACCTTTCCTGAATAAAACCATCCTCACATTCAGTTTTCGGCTTTATTTATTCTCTGTGGTTTTACAAAAAGGTCTTTTGCCCTGTTATTAACCAATTTACTAAATGGGGAAGCATGCTGTTGGAAGCAGAGTGGCTGTTGTGCCCATGCATGCATGCAGCTCCAACAGCCAAAGTGCTCAGGGGCTCAGTCCTGGCAACAGTGAGAGTCCCTGAAAGTCAGATGCTGCCAGACCTAGTTCTTGTCCTGGCACTACCAGGGCAGAGGCCAGAGCCACACATGGGCATTCAGGCCATGGAAAGGTTATACTGCAAGGTTATATTAATCTTCTGGTCCTCAGCATCTTTGTGAGGTAGCTGTTTGCTGTAAAAAGTAGGTTTAAATAAAAATGTAGCTTTAAATAAAAATGTAAAGTATGGGATACTGATACAGCTTTCTTTGATCCACAAATGATTACACTACATTGAGTCATACCCTGTTTTATCCTATTAAAATTTCCACTCTTATTTAGAAAGGAATTATTTTGAGAAGAATTTGCAAGGAAAGCACAGAGGTGCAAGTACCACTCTTGCATCATGTACAGGTGTTTAATACCCACATCACATTACTTTAGAGAACTTCTGATCCAGCTGAGTATGACAAGGTATCAAAAGCTGAAATAAATTTGTGTATTGAGAGATCTCTTACTGCTATATTAATAAAGGCAGGTATTCCTTGGCCTTCACAATTCTCTCTGGCCTCAAATAAATAAGCTCATGTGATCCTTTGATCCTTTTTCCTTCACTCCTTCTTAAAAATGATTTCTAGCAGGTTTCCACATGGTTTAAGAGCATGTCATAGAGTCATAGAATTGTCAGGGCTGGAAGGGACCTCAAGGACCATCCAGTTCCAACCCTGCTCTGGCATGGGCAGGGACACCTCACACCAGATCAGGTTGCTCAGAGCCCCATCCAGTGTGGCCTTAAAAACATCCAGGGATGAGGCTCCCACCACCTCCTTGGGCAATCTGTTCCATTGTGAAGAATTTCTTCCTAACATCCAATCTGAACCTACCCCTTCTAGTTTTGCTTCATTCCCCCTAGTCCTATCATTACCTAACATCCTAAAAAGTCCCTCATCAGCTTTCCCATAGGCCCCTTCAGATACTGGAAGGCCACAATAAGGTCTCCTCGGAGTCAACAGTTTACATGCCAGTATTTAAACTCATACATGGCTCAGTACTCCTGTATCTACCTTGTGGATCAGAGCTAGGGAAAGAGCTTGGCCCAGCATGTCTATAAAACACAGAGACCATGTCAAGTACAGGAAATGGCTACTGCAACAACAACAGAGGTGGACAAATGTTGGATGCTAGCATCACCCAAACAATCTGTAAATTAAGTGACCACCTTGTTAGCCTCCTAGTATTTGAAATACAAACAGGAAATCCATAAAATACTGCTATTTGAATTGCTTTACATGATATTTTTAGCTACTTGGACTGATTACCTGAATAGCAATGCTTATAGAACATAACAATTGCCAGCCCAGCAGGAGCATTATTTGGTGATTTTCACAGTCAAATGTTGTGCTTTCAATGTGGGAACAATTTGGAGAGGAAATCACTGGTGTCCAGCAAGGTGGGACTCTGAAAGATGAAAAGAAAAGGGAAAAGGAAAGGGAAAAGAAACGAAAAGAAAAGAAATGAAAATAAAAGAAACGAAAAGAAACGAAAAGAAAAGAAACGAAAAGAAAAAGAAAAGAAAAGAAAAGAAAAGAAAAGAAAAGAAAAGAAAAGAAAAGAAAAGAAAAGAAAAGAAAAGAAAAGAAAAGAAAAGGGAAAAGAAAGGAAAAGAAAAGGGAAAAGAAAGGAAAAGAGAAATGAAATGAAAAGAAAAAGAGGCTTAGTTCTAGTTCTTCATTACAAATTATGTGCAGCAAAATCTGCACTGAGCACGGCTCTCCTTCAAGTAACCATGGTGGGGAAACAGCAAGACTATAATGACTCTCTTGAGTAGTAAAAACTGAGCCCAGAGCAAGGCCTGGAGCATTTCCTCCATTTCCAGCCTATGTGTCAGTGTGCTTTAATGCATCCATCTGTTCCTGTGCTGTACTGCATCAACCTTAGGGTTCATTTTCCAAACCATCTGTGCCAGTGCTTGTTTTCTTACTGAGGCTGCTTCAGTTTCAAGACTAACAACGGAATGAGCTCTGAAAAAAAGTTCAACATAATGCATTTTTAGCAATCCAACATTTGTATTATGTAGCAAAAATACTCCTATGATGCAATGAAACTCTCTTTTTTAAAGAACCATTTGAAATGTCTTGTAAACAGACAGTAAAAGAAATCCTGAAAATGGAGAAGTGATCCTGAAAAGGAACCCAGGAGTTAAATGTGTGTGGCTGCAGAGTAAGACATGGTCTATTTATGCCCCGTGTCTTAGGGCATTAGTGAGAGGTTTGCTCTTGGACACCAGAATGTGAATTTAAATATCTTAATTCCTGATGCTGTGCTACACTGGGCACACAAAGTCCTCAGCTGTCCTAATGCATTTTAAATATGAAACCAAATATTTTTCTCTCTTTAATCCAACAGAGAACTGGAGCAACACTGGATTAGCAGCCTTGAGATTACAGCAAGATTTCTGAAGATCATTTTTATGGCGTGAGGTTATTCTCTTCACTAAACAGAGAAGTTGGTTGGGCATCTCCAGGCTTGGCTCCTTGTGACTGCTCTGTCCCTGTGATCAAGGGCAAGGGGAAAGTCAACCAGACCTTGTGAGAAGCATTTGTGAAAAGTAAATTATTGTTTCTTATCTGCACCACTTATTTTTTTCCTGTTGGTTGTTTGTGGGGTGTTTTTTTTGGGAGGTAGGGGGTGGGGGTTGGTGTTTTTGTGGGGTGTTGCAGTTGCTTGTTTGGTGTTTGTTGTTGTCAGTTTTGTTTGTGGTGTTTTTGTTGTTGTTTGGTTTTGTTGTTGTTTGTTTTGGTGGGTTGGGTTTGTTTTGTTCCTTTTTTTCTGAGAGATGCAAGCACCAGGGAAATACCATTTCTATACATGCTACAGTTGCAGGATTGCTCTCCTCGTCTCTGAGAGGCATGGGTCACCCAAGGTCACATTCCATATGTTCAACCAGATGCTCAGTTTCACTATGAAAGCTGTATTTTGGGAGATATATATGTGTGTGTATATATATATATCTATCTATATATATAGATAGATAGATATATATATATTTGGTGGAAGGACTAAACATGCATAAAGGTTCTTAAAATTCAGCTGAGGAGCAGACAAGACACCTTTCCACCACCAACACAACAATTGGATGCACTTGGAGTCTGCTGCTTCTCTGATTCCTTCCTGAGCCTTTCCTTGCCCCACTCAGGCAGACCTGGTAGGTGATCAGTCTCTTGTGCTTCTGCCCACACAACGTGCCTGCTTTCCTCCTCCATCTGCCCACACCAGGCTCTAAAGCAGGGCTGGCAGCAAAGCATGTCTGCTGTGGTTCCTTCTGTGATGTCCTGGTGAGATGATGTGGAGAGATGTCTGCTGAAGTGCCTGCTCTCACGCCTGTTGAGGTGTGGATGGTAGGATGCTTGCAGCGATGCCTGCTGTGCTACCTACTGGTGTGATAACTGCTGGGATGTCTGCTGTGATGGATGTTGAGACACTGTGGTGGGATGCCTGCTGTGATGCTTCTATATTTAGTTATCTTTCAAGAGAAATGAGAGCAAGCATTTAAATCCTTACAACTTTTTTCTTTCACCAGAATGTGTATGTGCAGATAGGCAAATATATTTAAATATTTGTTTTCACAGGCTCTGTCTTGTTCCAGAAGGAATGGTTCCAAATAATCCAGGCTCCAATGTCATGCTTCTTGACAACTCTAACTAAGGCTTTCTGTCTGCCCTGAATGCTAGCAGAGAAAGAGCATCTATCAGCAGTTAGACTCTCTCTTACAGCTACCAGTGATGATCTTTACAGCCAGCAGCCCTGACACAGGAACATTAACAAAAGATTCAGACCACAAGCGCATATAGTAGGTTTTCAGCAGCTTTCCAGAAAGACTGGCAATGCCCCATATGCCCCTGAGGAACTTCAGCCAGTTATGGCAAAGGAAAGGCTTCACTGTGCTCAGAGTCAGCCTAGGCAGAGCATTCCACCCTACAGCTCAGATGAGCTCTTCTGTTTATCAGGAGGCATAAGGAGAAAGCTGCATCTTGCTCAGCTCTTGCAAGGCTCTCCTGAACCCCCTGGTCATCAGAAAGGAGTTTCTGCACAGGCAGCACTGCTCGTGCCTACTGAACCCACGCTGCCACAGGTGGAAGAAGAGCATTTTGTGCATGTGAGGACGAAATTGCTTAGGAGCAGAGGCTGCAGGTGCAGTAAAAAGTCACTGTGTCACACACACTAAGCGTCTTTGTCTCTGTTGCTAGCTCCACGTTCACCTCCTCTGCTGACTCAAAGCTCAGATATCTACATGAGATGTGTGGCAACCATCTTGTATATGTTCTGGCAAAGTCTTCTCCAGGATGCTTTCGGCTCCGATTTTGAATGTTACGGAATATCCAAACGCAGGCTTCTGTGTATGACTTCAGAATATATTACCCATTGCAATATCTATTTACAGTTTCTTGGCCATTAAGGTTATTACTACCTTTCATTCTAAAACTGTGTAGGCAGCAAGGTAGAACTGCTAAGGGAAACCATGGAGTCAGATCTATGTGAATTACTTTCAGGTAAATTCCACAGTGGTGTTTTTCTCTTCCAGGAGGGAAATGTGTTAGGCATCAACTTTAAAATCTAACAGTACACAGGTGAGATTCATCTGGATGCAATGTCTTCTATTTTTAGTGAACTGTGATCACCCTAAAGCAATAAAAATTCAACATGGTGTGATAGTTTGAGGGGGTCCCAGGTTCCCTTAAGAAGACCACAGGGACAGACTCCTGTCCCAGGGAATAGAATAGAATCAACCAGGTTGGAAGAGACCTCCAAGATCATCCAGTCCAACCTATCACCCAGCCCTATCCAATCAACTAGACCATGGCACTAAGTGCCTCAGCCAGGCTTCTCTTGAACACCTCCAGGGACAGTGACTCCACCACCTCCCTGGGCAGCCCATTCCAATGCCAATCACTCTCTCTGGGAAGAACTTCCTCCTAACATCCAGCCTAAACTTCCCCTGGCACAACTTGAGGCTGTGTCCCCTTGTTCTGTTGCTGGTTGCCTGGCAGAAGAGACCAACCCCCACCTGGCTACAACCTCCCTTCAGGTAGTTGTAGACAGCAATGAGGTCTGCCCTGAGCCTCCTCTTCTCCAGGCTAAACACCCCCAGCTCCCTCAGCCTCTCCTCATAGGGTTTGTGTTCCAGGCCCCTCACCAGCTTTGTTGCCCTTCTCTGGACACATTCCAGCACCTCAACATCTCTCTTGAATTGAGGAGCCCAGAATCAATCCCATAATCATCCATGGATTGGATGATCTTGGAAGTCTCTTCCAACCTGGTTGATTCTATGACTGATTCTATGAATCCTGCCATCGCTTTGTAAGTGGGCAGCAAAGTCAAATCTTTGCCTTTTCTCCCTTCCTTTCAGCTCTTTGGAGGGAGTCTTACCTGTGGTAACTACGTGGGAGTAAACTTGCCTGCGGCCTTCAAGGCCACAGCCACAGCAAGTTTCCAGCAGGGCAATTTGTGGCCTACTTGGGCCTAGCAGGTGACAATGCCGAAGCGGGGGCGGGGGGCAGAGAAAGTGAGCACTGTGGGCTTAGTGGTTTAGCTTGGTTGGGGGGAAGGTTTTGGGGGAATTCTCATGTATTCTGTATCTGAATTGGGTGTTAAGGATTCATGTGTGCTGTAACGTTTTAGAATCAAAGAGTGGTTTAGGTTGTAGGCTGGAAGGGACCTCAAAGATCATCTAGTTCCAACCCCCCGCCATAGGCAGGGACACCTCCCACTAGAAGAAGGTTGCTTGAGGCCTCATCCAACTTGGCCTGGAACACCTCCAGGGAGGGAGCATCCGCAGCCTCTTAGTTATTGTGACAACAGCCAGCAGGACGCTGACGGAAATATAGACAGGCTTTTCTAAGTTTGAGTTGGTGGAGCCTGCCCAGAGAAGAGCAGCAAAGCTGCTGAAGGGCCTGGAGAAAAAACCTGAAGAGGAGCAGCTGAGAAAACTGCGGTTGTTTACTTTGGAGAAGAGGAGACTTAGGGGGCAGATCTCATTGCTCTCTACAACTACCTGTGTGCTAGTTTGAAGCTAGCTAGAATGTTTCAGTGAGAAGGACTAGATTACAGGCTATACAAGGAAAACAATGGTGACGTCTACTTCCCTCATAGGCTGGCTGAGATGTATAAAAACTAGAACCAAAACATAGATAAGGCACTCACTCACTACTCAGGCTGGGGAGCTCCGAGCTGCATCTCTCTCTCTCTCTCTAACCTCACCCTCTGCAGTGATTTGCCATTGGAATGGGCTGCCCAGGGAGGTGGTGGAGTCACCATCCCTGGGCGTGTTCAAGAAAAGACTGGCTGAGGCACTTAGTGCCATGGTCTAGTTGACTGAATAGGGCTGGGTGATAAGTTGGACTGGATGATCTTGGAGGTCTCTTCCAACCTGGATGATTCTATGATTCTATGAAACATAAGGGAATGGCCTCAGGCTGCAACTGGGTAGGTTTAGCCTAGATACTAGGAAAAAAAAAATCCACAGAAATTGTGTTTAGGCATTGGAATGAGCTGCTCAGGGAGGTGGTTGAGCTATCAACCCTGGATGTGTTTGAAAGTCATTTGGATGTGGTGCTTAGGGATATGGTTTAGGGTACACCTTGTAGAGAAGGGTTATTGTTTGGACTTGATGATCCTGAAGGCATTTCCAACATGAATGTTTCTGTGATTCTGTGATCTGTCCAAGCAACTAAACAGAGCACCAGAAATAAAGCTGTGGTTTTGTGCCAGGATCCCAAGTGCTGCTTTGTGTGCCCTCCCTGGGTCACAGGGGGTTCAGACGACAAGACCAGAAGTAACTGCTCAGGTTCATCCATTCAGGTACCTCAGCTTGCATCATGTGCAGCTAAGGAGTCATCTGAATGCATCCTTCTTTAAGGAGGATCACATCTGTCAGATTAATATATTTGACTTAAAGGTGGCTCATAGTGGAGTACTGATCATGGCCTAGGGCAATTTCAAAAATCAAATACGTTAGGAAATGATTTATTACTGATTAAGTGACCTCTTCTGAATCCATCTAGCTTTTACTTTAGTCACTGGATTTTGCTATGACTTTGTCTGATACGTTGGGAAGTCTGTAAACAATTTTTTTCCCCTTATAACACAGCTACAGAGACCAACGCTGACCCTCAGATCTTAACTTTGTTAAGCTAAGTAGATGAACTCATTAAGAGTCTCACTACAAAGACACTTTCCCTATTGCTTTATTAAATCTGTGATTCACCCCTAAATTGTCCCAGGGTAAAATGGTTACTGAAACCTCCATGGCTCAAGGACTATCACAACACTGCTGAAGAGGAGGTACAATAAGTCATCTACTCCTACCTGACATTTTCCTGTCTGCACTTCTCCTGGTAGCAGTTGGGCTTTTCAATAGTATGAGGAAAATTCAGGCTAGAAGTGACCTCAGGAGGTTGGCTCCAAGACCAGCCCTAGCCATTCAGAGCTTCACTCAGCTGAGCCTTGAAAGCCTCCAATGAGGGAGGCTGAAGAGCATTTCTGAGACTCTGGGTAGGTGTTGTCATGGGGAAAAAAGCTTCTCCATACATCCACCCAAACCCCTCATATTTTAGCTTGTGTCCATCACTTCTCATCCTCCTGCCCTGCACTGCCTTTCAGAGCCTGGCTCTGGCTCATCTATGCTTTCCTCGCAGGCATTGAGGCTGCCCTTGAATTCTCCCAAAGCCAAGGGTTTGGGCAGAGGCAAAGTTCCACTATTTATAAGCAGACTCATCAAATGAGTCACTACTACTAGTTCCTGCTCTTCAGGGAGAATTTTGCCATGGATGGAGGTAATCCATTTGGCATCTGCAGGCTGTCCTCTCTCCTCATTTATCCATTTCCTGAAGTTTTGCTAAGTTGTGTTAGCAATAAGGATTTTGCCATCTTCCAGTTCAATAATGATGTGATTTGTCTGAGGAGGTTCAAGATGAAATGAAACATCAGACTGCCCTAATAAGGAAGGCAGACACAGCAATAACAGCAAACCCTTACCTCATGATGCTGGAATTAGGGTGGGCCACCAACCCTATTACCTAACCCACTGTGTTGATGGGGTCTTTACTGGCATCAGTCACCAAGAGTGATGTGATCCATGAAGTAACAGATGCAAATTTGGAGTGATTTAGTGATAAAGTGTTTTTTATGAGCTGCTAACCATTATTGCATTTTATACACTATGATTTTTACAATGTCTGATGTCACTTCCTGCACCTTGCACAATCCCTGAGTGCTGCTAGAGGCTCTGAAGAAAATGATCAGTTTTATGGCTATAACCAAGGTGAGAATATAGCCTCTACTGGAGTTAGCTCCTGATATCCCCATGCACAGAACTCAAACCAGATTTCAACAATGAGACCAGTAATGAATGATTGGTCACTTTAAATCATAGAATCCTAGAATGGTCCAGGCTGGAAGCGACCTTCAAAGGTTATTTAGTCCAATCCCCCCACAGTCAGCAAGGATGTCCTCAACTAGACCAGGTTGCCTAGAGCCCTGTCAAGCCTCAGTCTGAATACATCCGGGGAAGAAGCCTCAACATCTCCTTGGGCAACTTGTGGTGGTGGGTTTGAAGTTACCCCCAAATTAAATCACCAGGTTAGCTCAGAAGGTTTGGAAGCAAAATGAAGTTGTATTTAGAGCAAAGCTAAAATTTAAAAGCATAAAATAGAATGTGTATGTAAGAAATATATTTACATATAAAAAAAACCCAAACAACTTGAATTGTTCCCCCACCTGCTCTGGAGAAGGGAACAAAGAGATTTCCCCCCAGAGAGACATCAGAAGAGCCCCACTGATATCTACTTAGCCCTAAACAAGAGTCTCATCCAAGGTCAACAAAGACATGCATAGGGACAAGCCATCAGACAAAGCAATAAAGAGAAAAAGGAGAAAGAACTGTGCAGCATACAGGCTGTGGATGTAGTCTACATGGACTTCAGCAAAGCCTATGAAACCATCTGCCACAACAAGCTCCTGGCAAAGCTGGCAGCTCATGGCTTGGACAGTTTCACTCTGATACGGGTCAAGAACTGTCTGGAGGGCCGGGCTCAGAGAGCGGTGGTGAATGGTGCCACATCCAGTTGGCAGCTGTCACTAGTGCTGTTCCCCAAGGATCAGTGCTGGGCCCAGTCCTGTTCAATACCTTTATAGATGATCTGGACAAAGGGATTGAGTCCAGCAGTAAGTTTGCAGATGACACCAAGCTAGGAGCAGGTGTCAATCTGTTGGAGGGTAGGAGAGCCCTGCAGAGGGACCTTGACAGGCTAGATGGGTGGGCAGAGGCCAATAGGATGAGATTTAACAAGGCCAAGTGCAGGGTTCTGCACTTTGGCCACAACAACCCCAAGCAGCGCTACAGGCTGGGGACAGTGGCTGGAGAGCAGCCAGGCAGAGCAGGACCTGGAGGTCCTGGTAGATAGTAGCTGAAGATGAGCCAGCAGTGCGCCCAGGTGGCCAGGAGAGACAATAGCATCCTGGCCTGTATCAGGAACAGTGTGGCCAGCAGGACAAGGGAGGTTATTCTGCCCATTTACTCAGGACTGGTCAGGCCACACCTTGAGTACTGTGTCCAGTTCTGGGCTCCTCAATTCAAGAGAGATGTTGAGGTACTGGAACGTGTCCAGAGAAGGGCAACAAAGCTGGTGAGAGGCCTGGAGCACAGCCCTGTGAGGAGAGGCTGAGGGAGCTGGGAGAAAAGGCGATAGAATTAATTTCTGCCCTGTTGTTGAATGGAAAAAGCTAACTAATTTTGTAGCATTCTCTCCTGTCAGCTCCTTTGTGACTCAGCTGAAACACCCCCACACACAGCCACCTCTGCCTAGAAGCTCTGCAGTGGCAAAGTACTGGCAAGACACATTCTGAGTCTGCATCTCAGTGTTCAGAGAGAATTATCTGATGTAGTCACGATGCCACTCTCCATGATATTTGAAAAGTCCCAGCAGTTAGGTGAACAGGAAGGCTGGGGAAGGACTATTTAGAAGGGCTTGTAGCGATAGGCTGAGGGGCGATGGTTTTAAACTGGAGCAGGGTAGATTTAGGTTGGACATAAGGAGGAAGTTCTTTACAAGGAGAGTGGTAAAATACCACAACAGATTGCCCAGGAATGTGGTTGAGGCCCTATCCCTGGGCATTTGATGTGACCGTGCTCTAGTCGTAGGTGTCCCTGGACAAGGTGACCTTTGAGAGTCCCCTCCAACCCAATGCAATCTGTGAATCTGTGGCACCAGAGACAGGCACCTCACAGCGTTTCTTGTAGTCCACCAGAGTCAAGTATCTGTTAAAGCCTCCTACATCGCCATGCCTCTGGAACCTACGTGAGATAAGGCTAAAATATTTCCAGTATCCAGTTTGCAGAGGAAGAGGTTTTCTCTGACTTAGTCTTCCTACTTGCACAGGAAACAGTGTCCCTGGCCAGATAGTCCTGGGTGCAAAAGACCCCCTGATTTTTACTCTGGCCTCTGGTACTTGCTCTTTCCTTCCATTTACATTGATAGTCTCAGATGCCTTCAGTTTTATTATTCAGACGGTGTTTTAATTAGTTCCATAGTACATTTCACAGCACACACATCCCTCCCCAGGAGACATGGAGGTGGTGGTGCCGTGCTCCACTTCCAGAGTCTCCTCCTGCCTGAGGTTTTTACACTTTTTTTTCAATATGTCCACTTTTTCCCTGAAACTGAAAGAGTTCCTGAAGTCTGACTGACTTGGTTGTCCTGCAAACTTCTCTTTCATACAAAGTAACAGCTGGGGAATGAGATCTGTTAGCAGGTCTGAAAACACCTGCCTAAGTGAACTGTGCTGAATAAACTGGTGACTCAGCTCCAGGCCAAATCCTGCCAGGATCAAACAAGCAAAGCACTAGATGAGGACACTCCTGTAATAGTTTCTAGACTGAGAAGCATTAGCAGCATGCTCACTTTAGCCCTGATTTTGGGGTTTTTTTTTTGGGGGGGAAGGAATAAAGCAAATGTACTTCACTAGGAGAAATGTGGCAGGATGTGATGTTCTCACAGCTGCCATCTCTGCACTTACTGCACTTCCACCTAACTCCCTCCACAGCCTCTTTGTATCTACCCTAAAACAATAAAGAAATGACTGCTCCTTGCACAAGCAGCTGCTCCAAATACCAGTCACAGCCCAGCAATGGTTGCAAAGCCTTCAGTGCAGGCTGCAGGGCGGAATGCAGCCTCCCTTCCCTTGCAGTGATGTTGGTACCAGTATCTAAACTAACTGCTTCAAAGTTTCCAATCTCTAAGTGGTCAACACTCCCTTTCCTCTCCATCTTCCCTCCCTAAGGGCCATGAGTCAGGCTGCATCTTCTTCAACTGCAGTACAAGTGGGTGCCTGAGTAAACAAAAAGCAGCAACCCCAGCTGTGCACCAAAATTCTCATGTTGCTGCCTTGCCCAGGGGAAGGCCACCCGGCACTCAGGCACTTCTCATCTGAACAAAAACACTTGCACTGAACACATCTAGCCGTGCACTGACTTTGCAAATGTCAGTTTGCTGCTCATCTTCCATGACAAGAGAAGGACCAGTCACCAGTGTGATACCACATTGGTCTAGTTTGAGCTAGAACAAATTCTGTTCGGTGATTTTGATTTTCATCTCAGTCTCTTGTAAGTCATTGCACTTTCTGCACTGTTTTCAGACAGTGTCTGCTTCCAGCAGTGATAACACCCAGTGCTTCTACTTAGTGTGCAGACCAAGGCCATTGCTAAATCTTGTGCATTACATGTCCATACAGCGTAAAAGGCTGCGCCTGCAAGGAGGAGTGGACAGCTCAGGTGACCTGAAACTGATCAACGCAGGATTCCATCCCATATTTCATAGAATCATAGAATCAATTAGGTTGGAAGAGACCTCTAAAATCATCCAGGCCAACCTATCACCCAGCACTGTCCAATCAATTAGATCACTAAGTGCCTCATCCAGGCTTTTTTTGAACTCATCCAGAGATGGTGACTCCACCACCTCCCTGGGCAGCCCATTCCAATGGCAAATCACTCTCTCTGTGAAGAACTTCCTCTGAACATCCAGCCCAGACCTCCCCCAGCACAACTTGAGACTGTGTCCCCTTGTCCTGTTGCTGGTTGTTTGGGAGAAGAGACCAACCCCCACCTGGCTTTTGGTATAAAGCTGAAGGATAATGGATCCAAACCCATACGTTCCTGAACCCAGTTCCAGAGTCCAGCTCCTGAATCTGTTTCCCATCTGCTGCTGAGTCCAGTCTGGGACCTCCCCAGTGCCTGCTCACAGCATCAGTGGTGACAGTGACAAAATTGCCATCAGTGGGGTTGCCTTCAATATTGGTTTTTAATATATTTGTGTGCATTGTATTTAATTATTATTATTTTCGTTAAAGCTGGTTTAGTTTTCCTTTTTAATCCCTAAGTCTCTCTACCTTACTTCCTTTCTCCTCCCAATTGGGAAAGAAGAGGGGTTAATAACAAGCATCTGTCACTAACTTAGTGGCCAACCCAGCCCTAATCCTTCACACACAGAGAACAGAATCACAAAATTGTAGCAGTTGAAAGGGACCTCTAGAAATCATATAGCCCAACCCCCCTGCTAAAAAAAGTTCACCAAGAGCAGACTGCAGAAGAACATGTCCAGGCAGGTTTTGAAAGTCTCCAAAGAAGACTCCACAACCTCTCTGGGCAGTGCTTTTCAGTGCTTCCATCACCCTCAAAGCGAAGAGATTTCTCCTTGTGAAAGAAACTTGGCCCTTGGCACACATCTATCAAACATTACATTCAGAAACCTTCCAGGTTTGGGGATTTTTGTAAAATCTAACTCTGGGGGGTATCTAGCCCTTGAAAGAAGTAAGTTGCTTCCAGAATGAGTCTCCTACTTCCAGATACTGCAGTAATACCTACATGCTGCAGCATGTCCAGTGGCAGTTTCTTTGAGATGGCAGCATCTGCTTCAACCTCTCTAACCCTGGAAGCTGAGGATCTGCAGGCATACACACCTTCTTCAAACATTAACCTGTTGGAAGGTGTCCAGAGAAGGACTACAAAGAATATGAGGGGCTTAAGCACCTCCCCTCTGAGAACAGGGTGAGAGAGGTGGGGAAGTTAAGGCTTCAGGGAGGCATTAAAGCAGCTTTCCAACACGTAAAGAGAGACTGCAGGAAAGGTGGGGAAGGACTCTGTCAGGATTTGTAGTGGAAGGACAAGGGGCAACAGCTTTAAACCAAAAGAGGGAGGTTTAGGTTAGATATTAGGAAGAAATTTTCAGCTATGAAGGTGATGACACACAGGAACAGGTTGACAGAGAAGTTGTGGATGTCCACTCTCCAAAAGTGTTCAAGACCAAGATGTGTTTAGGGATATCTCCAGTTATCTTCTTGCTGGTGTATGTCTGCAGATGGCCAGTGCAGTGCAGTGAGCCCCAGGGACAGGGAACAAATACCTGGAACAAAACAAGCTCTCCAACCTGCATGCTCCCATCCTATCCTGATGGAGGCATGGAAGAGATTCCACAGGCTGCATGAGAGATGCAGTCAGGTCCACCATAATCCAGCAACTCTGCAGCTGAGTACTTTTTTAGAGACCATCACCAGCTCACAGAGGAGGTTTAGATCGAATATTAGGGGAAAAAAAGAGGAGTGGTCAGGCATTGGAACAGGTTACCCAGGGAGGTGGTGGAGTCACTGTCCCTGGAGGTGTTCAAGAAATGTGTGAACATGGCACTCCAGGGAGTGGCTTCATGGCATGGTGGTGTTAGGTTGATAGTCTGACTTGATGATCTTAGAGGTCTTCTCCAATCAAAACACTTCTATGGTTCTATGATTGTATGAATCCTTGATTGGAAAACTTAGAAGCAGAGTGTCAGATCTTGTTTTTCTTTCTTGTTTATTTGCTTTTCTTCTTTCATTTGTTTTATTCTTTCCACACATGTGGTGGGAGCCCAGGCTGTCTGAAAAAGCTAAGATGATCAGGACCAGCCAAGTCGCACTCCTGCATAAGGCAGCTTCAGTCACACCCTGAGCACCAGGAGGTGAAGCATGAAGATGCTGTCACCTGCACGTGCTGTTACCCTTGCTATGTCATTCAAACACGCACACAGGCCAGGGATCTCCTCAAAAGGAGACCTCAAATCACTATTTTGAGCAGGGAAAGCCTATGTCTCGTGTACTATGGGGTGATGCTGTGCAGAACACCCTCAGATGCAGAGAGAATGCTGGCCATTTTTATCTATTAGCTGTGGTGCAGCCCAGCTGCTGCCCTGGGAGCCTTCTCCCAGGAGAAGAGACTGTGACCTGAAATAATCACATAAATTAGCATTGCCTATTTCATTATTGGATGACAAGACAGACTGAAGAGGTTGTCACTGACTTAGTGATTACTGATGCCACTCTTTTACTTCCCCATGCTTCCAAAATTAGCAGAGAGTCTCTTCAGACCTCAGGGTAACTGCACAGCCAAGTCACCACAATGTGGAGTGCATGATGCACCATACCTAGTGGTTATTCACAGGTGAAATGGTTTGCGCCTTAAAATCTGTATTTAGCTCTGTCTTAACATTTATAATTCACTGCTCCTGTGGCATAGGGAGTTTGAGCACAGCACAGGACCAGATTGCAGGTCAGGTCACCATAAGTGCACCTGTTACTGCCCATCCATATAACAACACTGCCTGACCTCACACACATCATCCATCATCTCGAGCTGGGGAACACTGATTTGAGTGTTTCACAGGGCTGGCAAAAGGCAGATGTAGACAGTTGCACTGCCTCAGCAGGCAGGCAGGCAGTTACTGAGCTGCAGCACCTACCTCTCTGACTTAATGGCATCTCTGGTCCCTCTGTAACTGCCCCAAACATAGATTTGGGCTCATGAAATCAAGCTTCTCAGCTCTCCTGGGGAAGAAGCCACACAGAGAGGAAGGAGTGCCCCATACCAACTACCTGAGCCTGTTACTCATCCACTACAAAAGCGCAGTTTAATAGCTGTGATAGGAAGTATCTCCAGAGAGATTTAAATGAGGAGAAGACAGGTCCCTTTTTTCACATCAGCTTAGGCTGGGTCTGCTGCTTAGTCAGTGAGCAGCATGTCAGAAGCAAACACAGAACTGGAGAGATAAGCAGGCTGAGAGGGGAAGCTGACTCCTTTTGCCACTCATAAACTTTGTGGTCTTTTATTATTATTATTTCAAAAGCACGTGAAAGGTCTTTACGTGCTGCTGGGCGAAACAAGAACATGGAATGCAAGTTACTCTTGGCTGTGATAAAGCACTGAGACCAGCAAAACCCTGCCAAGCAAACTAACGAACCTCTGAGAAACCTCACATGCTGAGATGTTTCATATGAAGCCCCACACCTTTCCTGGCTCCTTTCAAGCTGTTTTAGATAGGTCTGCAAGCTCTGCTCTTCTACAGGCATGCAACAGCAGCTATCTGCTCAAAAGATGTGCCCTTTGACAGACCTCCAGCACTGGCTTAGCAAAGACTAAGGAAAATCATCCAACGGGAAGGGAAGGAAAGGGAAAGGGAAAGGGAAGTGGAAAGGGAAAGGGAAGTGGAAAGGGAAGGGGAGGGAAGGGGAAGGGGAAGGAAGAGAAGGGAAATCATCACAAGAGATCTTAATAAACTATCTCCTTCGACAGAAAACATGCGCTGTCATTTCTGATAGCTGCTGCACCTTGATCAAGAGGAAATTTGGGGTCTTTCCCTGGCAGTCAGCAGCAATAGCAGTTAAGAGAATTTTTTTTTTCAGCTTTTAATCTTACTGCAGGAGCAAACAGTAGTAGGGAGTGTGAGGGGGCAGGAGTGACCCACATCTGAACAGGGCTATCCACAGCAGCTGTGTCTCACAGTGTATCAGTAAACACCAAGTAGGAAAGCCTTGCCCTGCTTCTCCCAGGAGCTGAATGCAACCTCCCTCAATGAGGCTTTCTCATCACTGCCTGTCTTTGAAAAGCATCACTCACACATCTGGATCACTTCAGTGATAAGTGGTGTCCCTCAGGGGTCCATAATGGGACTAGTACTATTTAATGTCTTCATCAATGACATAGTGGCATTAAGTGCATCACTGCAAGGTTACAGATGACACCAGGATGCATGGCCTGAGGGACAGGATGCCATCCAGAGGGATCTAGACAAGCTCTAGAAGTGGGCTCATGTGCACACCATCAGCTTCATCAAGCCCAAGTGCAAAGTCCCTGGATCAGGGCAATCCTCAGTATCTGTGCAGGCTGTGGCACGAAGGGATTGAGAGCAGCCCTGTGGAGAAAGACTTACAGGTAGCAGTAGCTAAAAAGCTGAACACAAGCCAGAAATGTGTGCCTGCAGCCCAGAAAGCCACCTGTATCTTGGGCTGCATCACAAGAAGCTTGACCTGTAGGTTGAGGGAGGGGGATTCTGCCTGGAGTACTGTGTCCAGCTTTGGTACTCTCAGTGCAGAAGAAACATGGACCTGTTGGAGCAGATCCAGAGGAGGGCCATGAAAAAAATCCTATCACCACAGGCCTTCATAAACAGTCCCCTTCCTGCAGGCCTCCTTCAGGTACTGGAAAGTGGCAGTTAGGATCTCCTCAGACCCTTCTCTTCTCCAGGCTGAAGAAACTCAGCTCCCTGTCCTCATAGCAGAGGGGCTCCACCCCCCTGATCATTTTTGTAGTCCTCTCCCAAAGATGAGGTATTCTTAGGATACTGCCTATTTTATCTGCCAGGCCCTCAAAAGTGCAGAAGAGGCAGCAAGAGGTAACCAAGAACTATGGTGCTATAACTCCATCTAGGGGACTTAGTCACCTCTCAGCTGGCAGCCCAGCTCTAGGTGAGAAGTGCATGGCTTTTAAACAAATTATCCCTGCTCCAGGCACTGATCATCCCTTTCCCTGCCTTTTCTATAAGACTCATTGGTCACACAGCTCTTAAACCCTTCTATTTTTGCCCGTACTTTCAGACTTTTTTCAGTTTTCATCTAATCTTGCCATGTAATGTGCTAGTCTAGTCTTCATTTTCCCTGCCTGTTCCCCCTAATAAGCACTGATTACATATAAACTTAAGTATAAGCTATACAAAATCAAATACTTTAAGAAGGATTAGACTGGATGAACATAATAGAAACAATAATTATTTTTAAAAGCCAGTAAATCCATGAGTGCAGAATGATTTACTACAATCAGAAAAAGTAAAATCAAACCTGACTCTGCAAAATTAGCATCCAGCTTCTATTCACTTCAAGTTTAGTTCTGCAGAGCACAGTGCATTCCTATTCCAGACTTGACTGAGTGCAGTTGCAGTCAAAGTGCTCAGTTCATTTGGTGCATGGACACTCTGTTTCACTGTTTGGACTGGAAGGAATCTTTACAGACCATCTAGTTCAAAACCTCTGCCATGGGCAGGGACAGCTTCCTTTAGATCATGTTGCTCAAAGCCCTATCCAACATGGCCTTGAATATGTCCAATAATTTGGGCACGAACAACTTCTCTATGCAATCTATGCCAATGTCAAGGTAGACTACATCCACTGGTCTCCCTAAATCTACCCATTCAATTATGTCATCATAGAATGCTATCAGGTTAGTCAAGCATGACTTCCCCTTGGTAAATCCATGCTGACTACTCCTGATAACCTTCTTGTCTTCCAAGTGCCTTGAGATGCCCTCTATATCATGATATGAGATGTCACCAGTGTGGGTAGATTATCCAAGAATTTCCATGCACCTCGGTTACAATCCTGCCTAGTTTCCCTTACTGAACCAGATCTCCTGTAAAGTCCTGTGTCAAATCTACAGTCACCCAAAGATGCCCAGGATGCTCCAGGCAGTTTCCAAAAGCAAGGTGGATTGAGCAGAGTATACATCAGTGAAATCACTGTAAATTGGACAAGTGTATGTCAGAAACGACAAGGTACTTCCAACCATACTCATAACAGACATTTCAGCAACACAAATGAACAAATGAAAGAGTAGCCATGCACTGCCTACTATGTTTTCACCTGCATCAGTCCTAAAGTTAGAAATCTTGGTTGCACTTATAATACCTGGAACATCATCAAGTACAATACAGATTTCCTATTCTCACAAAGCAGCTGCACTACCCTTCTTTCCCTTCTGTTAGGGATACTGCTGGTGAGAACAAGAATTTCTGTCAAGAATCTGGAATATCCAAAACACCAATAACAAAATGCTGGGGGAGTGTTACAGGGTGGTGGAGAGCTTGTTTTCAAATAAAACTCAGCAATAAATCTGATCTGCAGCAAAGAGAAATGAGCAAAGACTTCTGAAACTAAATTCTCATTAAAAATGTCTGTTTCCTGGATAACAAGGGCAAAGGAGAGGAAAGGATGATCTTTGAGAGTCCCTTCCAACCCAATCCATCCTATGATTCTATGAAGAAAGGACACAAAGAAATAGGCTTATGCTAAAGAATTGCCACCAGCTCTGAGGGAGGAGAATTTCTCTGCAATCTGCTTTTGAAGAATCTCTTCAAAACCTTCCCATGGAGCAGAAGATGGCATGTCAAAAGATACTGAAAATTGGAGAAGCATTGCTTAGAATGACAAAGACATAAGAAGCCTGGAGTAATAAAAAGGAGTCTACTATCAATATGAACTGTGCTATGGAAATAATGAAGATAATGAAAATAAGGGAAGAAATAGGGAAAAAAAATAACTCTGAAACTACAAGTGAATATAGGAAATGGACACGGACCTGACCTGACCTTTAAGGGGCTTGGTGAAAGACTACGGAAACAAGGCTCAGAATGAAAAATCAGCTGCACTGAATTCAAATCCAAAAGAGCTCTACAAATATCTGTCACAGGAGGCAGATGCCTGTGAAACTCTTCTTGTAGCATTGTTAAAATACAAAAGAGAAATGGGGCTGAACTGAAGAGCTCTGTGCAAAACTCAAGCTCCAGCTGATGAGCCTCACAAAAAGCAACACTTTCTTATGCCTAACTGATTCATTCATAGCCCTGCTGCAACACAACAGGATCTTTGGAGTGAAAACACTGCTTTTCATTTCAGCATCATCCTACAGCAAATCTCTGATGTAGCAGTGGATTATGTTCAGCCAATACCTCTCACAAAGCATGAAGCCATCATAATCCCCTGAGCAAGAATTAGGACAGGCACAGAGGGGCCAGCCCAACCAAATAGCACACACTGAAAAAAATCAGTAACAGAAAACAGCTTGATGCACTTGCTTACAAGATCCCATTTTGCCCTTGCATGATTTTTAGAGATCTTCCTACAAAGACCTAACTCAAAATGTCCTTCAGCTGCACTGGAAGCAGTGAGCCCTGCATTTTCCTCCTGCACAATCAAAGAATAATAGAATCACAAAATGTCAGGGGCTGAGAGGGACCTTGATAGATCACCCAGTCCAACCCCCTGCCAGAGCAGGATCACCTATACCACATCACACAGGAATGCATCCAGGAGGGTTTTGAACATATCCAGAGAGGGAGACTCCACAACCCCCCTGGGCAGCCTGTTCCAGTGTTCTGTCACCCTTACAGGGAAAAAATTCCTCATCATGTTTACATGGAACTTCCTATGCCTCAACTTCCACCTGTTGCCTCTTGCCCTGTCACTGGGCATGACCAAGCAGAGTCTGGTTCCATCCTCCTGGCATTCACTCTTTACATATCTGTAACCATTGGTGAGGTCACTTCTCAGTCTCCTCCAAGCTAAAGAGCCCCAGCTCCCTCAGTCTCTCCTTGTAAGAGAGATGTTCCATTCCCTTCATCATTTTTGTGTGGCTCAATACCAATATGAAAAACATGTAATACTTTTTAAAATTACCAAATAATTTGAGCAGATTTATAACTTGTTAAAAGAGACAAACAAATGTTCATAGTGCTAAGAAAGACAAGGTTTTGGAAAGGAAGCCCAGCAGCACTGAGAGGAGGAGTGCAACAATGGCAGTAGAAAGGAACCTAATTTCTTAAGCACTGCCTTCAGAACTTCTCTAAAGACCTTCCTTACATCCCCTTTTCTCTGTGCTGGTGCGAAAGAATCATAGAAACTACCAGGTTGGAAGAGACCTCCAAGATCATCCAGTCCAATCTATCACCCAGTCCTATCCAATCAACTAGACTATGGCACTAAGTGCCTCATCCAGGCTTTTCTTGAACACCTCCAGGGATGGTGACTCCACCACCTCCCTGGGCAGACCATTCCAATGGCAAATCACTCCTTCTGGGAAGAACTTCCTCCTAACATCCAGCTTATACCTCCCTTGGCACAACTTGAGACTGTGTCCCCTTGATCTGCTGCTAGTCGTCTGGCAGAAGAGACCAACCCCCATCTGGCTACAGCCTTCCTTCAGGGGACAAATAGCAGCACGCACCTGCTTTTATGGAGCAAAGAGGCTGCTGGTGGGCTAACAGCATTGAGTTGCTTGAGGAAATTGGAAAGTGCTTGGTATTTGGCAGGGAGGAGTGAGTGATGCAGGAGGAATCACTCTGGTTGAAAATAGTCCTGGTACCTGCTTTTCAATTCCAACCAATGCTAGCAGCCAGCCAAGACAACATCCAACTGTGATTTTATTTTTTTAAAACCATGTTTTAATTTGTGTTCAATAATTTTATTTTAAAAGCACAAATAATATTTGTTTCAAAAAATAGAAAGCCTTCTATACTATTTTTTGGTAGCAGGATTTCACTGTGGTTAGACTTACTAACCCTTTGAATCAAAAAAAAAAAACCAAAACCAACCTGCAAATGCTTGACAGAGCTGTCCCTCAGGAAATGAAGCCAGGGACTCAAAGCACGAAAAGAAAACTTGGTTGTCAAAAAACAGACATCTCAAAATATTGCCTTGGCAAGGGGAAACTCCTACATGTATTCTGAGAGCTCTCTCAGAGGTAATGACTAACAAAACCCAGAGATGAGCACTTTGTACAAGCATGCTTCTGTGTTTCCAAGTACTGATTTAAACCTTCAGCCTTACGAACCATGCACAGCAAAACCAGTGAGGTCTGCTCCTGATTTAATTGGAAATAATTTGAGGAGGCAGGAATTACAAAATAAAGCCCCACTCCAAACTATATACAAAACTAGTTACATTTTATTTACAGGTTCCAATTTTAATCTTGAATAGGTGTTCAAGAAAAGACTGGATGGGGCACTTAGTGCCATGGTCTGGTTGATTGGATAGAGCTGGGCCATAGGTTGGACTGGATGATCTTGGAGGTCTCTTCCAACCTGGTTGATTCTGTGATTCTAATTCAGTCAGAAATTTCCACAAGGATGCCTATGGGCAATTTTGGTAATTTAGGAAAGTCAGAAAATGGGAAAGGCTAAGCCTCAAGATAGCTTTATCCCACTGAGAAATCAGAAGCAGACCAGAGCTCTAGGGAAAGGTGAGAAATTTACTCACAAGGCTGGAGTAGAAATCTGGAAACAGTCCCTGGATTTCCTTTATGTCAGCCTCTGGAAACTGCAAGTTAGAATCCAATTGTGGAACCACGCAGCAGAAGTCCAATGTGAGTGGAACCTGCCAAAGTCAAAGTGTCTGCAGACACAACTTCCACAAAGCAGATCTCATGAGCTGGCACAGCCTTACTAGCGCAGGGACAGCTGCTCTGCTGGCATGTTTCTGCCAACAGCAGCAGTTTACAGCAGAGGCAGGATCCTTTCAGCTCCAGGAAGCCAGGATACACCAGTCTGAGGAGAAGCTGGGTCCTGAGTGCTGCAGAAAAATCCCTGGAATGGACCTAATGGACTTGCTGGACATGAGCATGCCTTCTAGTCACTCTAAGTCTTTCCTAGACAATGTGTCCAGTATCCATATATAGCAGGCATGAAGAATCCAGCCAGCCACAGTCCCAGATTCAAGTGCAGGCTTTCCCATGAGTGATACACCTATGGGAGCGGGAGGGAAAGGCCTTTTGCTGTTCCCCTTTCAAGCCCGCAGCAGGAGTTTCATGCCTTCATCTTCCCCGTTCATCATCTGCCGTTCCCCTCATCTTCTTTGTGGCTCTGCACTGGACTGTCTCTAGCAGTTCTATGTCCTTGTTGAACTGGGGGGGGTCAGAACTGGACATAACACCATCCTGACTCATACTGGTCTTGCTTTACCTGTTTGGATCTGGCTTCTGTTGTACCAGGGAGAAGAAGGGGGGCAGGACTGGCTCTGCTGTCACCTTCTGCCAATACCTGTGAACATCGATTCCATCCCCCATTCAGACTAAAGAAACAACGTGCAAAAAGAACATCAAAGCTGAGCTTTACTTTGTTCTTCACTGAAAGCTTTAATGCCTCAGATCCAAGACAATGTAATAGCAGTGACATCAAAAAGGCAACAAATGGATGTTCAAAACACAGTGCTTCAGCTACACCAGCAAGCTCAAGGAAGGTAATTCATTAAAGAGAGGAAAGAAGCTAAAACCTCTTCCTCTGCCTGTTCAAAGCTATATATAAATGCTATTTACTACTTGCAGGATATCAAGCTGCTGTACTCCCCTTTCTG
The DNA here is from genome assembly GCA_013400475.1 of Tricholaema leucomelas. Classification (NCBI taxonomy): domain Eukaryota; kingdom Metazoa; phylum Chordata; class Aves; order Piciformes; family Lybiidae; genus Tricholaema lacrymosa; species Tricholaema leucomelas. Next base: position 212,732 of record WAAF01015788.1, read on the forward strand.
CACTTGCAAACACTTGCTGAAGCTAATGCCCTTACCCAATCCCATGTGCTCCTGATGCGGAGGGGAATTCTGCCGCCTACGCCGGTTTGTGGCGAAGGGGAGAAATCAATCAGTGCGAGATAATTTTATATAAAAATATATTTACTAAACTCAATATTCTAACTCTCGACACCCCCAGCCACTATATTAAATCTGATTCAATTCACGGTCATGGAGAACCTTATGGGGAAAATATCACAATAAATGGCTTATTAATAACTCCATTACAATGACTAGCATAACTATCAAACAGAGAGAGTTTTCCCCACGGCCACTGCCGCTTGGGGTCTATATACTATTTGCCCAGCAGAGTGGGCTGAAAGCTTTCTGCTCTGTGGCAGGCACAATAGAAGTTAGAGAGGTACTTACTCACAATTTGATTAATTATAAATCACCCTCCGGGCTACGTCACAGCCTATATAAAACATCCAACTCCTTAGGGTCTCCGCCCGTGGACTCCGAGGCTGGAATACTCCTGGCTTCAGGGGCAATAGTCTCTGACCGTAGCTGCTGGGTCCCTCCGGCTGCTGTCTCCAGGGAACTCGTAGGCAGGATTTGCTGGCGGGTCAGAGGGAAGACAATTCCGTGCAGACAAGTGAGTCTGCACCTGGTGACTCGTGGCGATGGCACACACCAGGCAATAAGGCAGTGGGCGTGCAGAGGGATGCACGGCTGCACGGGGAGTCTGAGCCCCGTAATGACAGGCTTAAGTGAGTGCATGCACCGGGGAGCATAAGAGGAACGCTGGCACGTGAGTGCACCTCTATTTATGAACTGTGGGCCGAGATCGATGGTCTCATTGGCCACCAATAACCAATCGGGCTTGCAGTCAGCCAACCTTGCCATAATAGGCAAGGAGCCACAGGCCTGGACTTTCCAAACATGGGGCTCACATGGGCTTAGCACCCGGCAAGCGTGAGCTGCGCACGTGGGGGCTTACACAACCTAAAGCCTGGGCAGGCCAGACTCCACGTGGCACCAGGCCCGTTGTGCCCCTCTGTGCTGCCCATGTGCTCACCCCGATAAGAAGCAGGAAAAACATGTCCAGGCAAGGCAAGGCATATGCAAGTCTGTTTTCGGGCCTATGGGCCCTCCACGACAACTCCTTGTACTGAACACATCACAGACCTCATTAAGAGTAGCAATGTTAGCACCCCACTACCTGCAAGCTAGTGACTGTCTGTGCTAGTTTGAGCCTAGCCAGCATGTTTTGGTGAGAAGAACTAGATAATAGGCTGAGAAATGAAAACAATGGTGAGGTCTACTTCGCTCACAGTCTTGCTGAGATGTGTAGAAAGGAAAAGCAAAACAAAGATTAGGTCACTTTTGCTCTGCACTGCGTGCTGGGCTGTCCTCTTCTGCTTTTGCCTGCTGGGGAGCTCGTGGCTGCTGGCTGAACTCCATCTTGCTTTCTAACCTCACCCTCCCTTTGCTTTTGTGGCTGATTCACCTTTTTTTAATCCCTCTGGCCGAACCTCCATTCTTCCTTGGGACTGGGGTAAGGTTGAGAGGGGTAGGGGGAAGGTGAGGGGTGGTTGAGAGCCCCTCCTGGGGACTCAGGCTTCTGGGAGGGGAGTTGTGTCTGTATTACCTTTTTACCTTGTATATTTCTGTCTATAACTGTATATACTGTAAATACCTGCTTGTAAATTGTGCCAGCTGTAAATATAAGCTTCATTCAAATTTCCAGAGCCGACTGAGTCTAGTCTGGGTAATTTTTAAAAGTGGGGGGGGGCGGGGGACACCCAAATCATTACACTCTCCCTCCACAGGGTCTTATGGATATACCTGGAGGCACACAGAACACCAGACTGGACCACAGGAATGCGCAGCATCACTGTGCTGCACAACACTCCAGATCACATACTCCATATTTGTGGCACATAGGTTAGAGACTTGAGTTTGAGCTGTTTTCTACTGAATCTGAAATACTTGAAATCTGAGATCTCTGAGCCGTCTTGGTATAGTTACAGGAAGGAACATTCCTGCTCAGCAGAACTGACAGGTTGCTAATGGAGTAGATTTTAAAATCCAACATGGGAAGTCAGTTCCTCACCTCCTGAAAGCAAAACAACTCAAATCTTGTAATGTCCACAGCCTGACACCATGCTCATCAATGATGTTGGACTTTAAAGGATGTCTGAACAAGCTGAGATCAATAAGGCTGCTGTCAAAGTGACTTTTTCTTTCTTATTTTGCATTTCAGGATGTCTTGGGTTTTGACACATGGCAATCATCATGTCGCTACCAGAGGTGAGACAGAGGCAGCCCTAGATGAGTCCTTCATTCTTTTTATAACTCTTAATATAAAAATAAGGGTAAAGGGTTTCAGAATACAAGAAGTCAGCTTGTCCTGGTTTCCAGGGGGGAAGAGTTAATTTTATTCCTAGCAGCTGGTGTGAGGCAGTGCTGTGCTTTGGATTTAGTGTGGGAACGATGTTGATAACACACCGATGTTTTCATTGTTGCTGAGCAGCACTTAACACCAAGTCAAGGGGGTTTTACCTTTTCACTCTGCCCTGCCAGTGAAAAGGCTGTTGGTGAACAAGAAGCTTGGAGGGAACACAGTCAGGATAGGTGACCCAAACTGGGCAAAGGGACATTCCAGACCATATAACATACATCTGAGGGGAGTCAACCAGGGTCTGGCTGAGTATTGGGAAGCCAGTTGTGTGCAACTGCATTGTGCATCACTTGTTTTGAATATTGCTTTGTCATTGTTATTATTTCCCCTTTCCTTTCCGTGCTAATAAACTGCTTTTTCTCAACTCATGGGTTTTACCTTTTTTTTCAATACTTTCTCAACCCACTGGTGAGGAGTGAGCAAATAGCTGCACAGTGGTCAGGTGTTTGCCAGGTTAAACCACAACACAGCTATACCACTTGAAAATTGATAGGCAAGTAAAGTGCATTTACTGCTATCCACAGAGTAAATGAGGCATATGTTTTGGCTTTTAACAGGAATCATGTTCAAGAGCATGCATACTCCAGCTCTGAAAAACTGGTGTGACAAAAAATTCTGCTGCTAGTCCATAAGCAAAGTGTTTTCCAAACACAGGAACTCAATATTTCTGTGGTATCTATCCATGGACATAGATCCTATTTGAAGTCAAACACTCATGCAACTAATCACATGTATGGCTGTATCCATTTAGAAGCTTAACACTTTAATTACACCAAAAATATTGGAGGCTAGAGGACTATTTGGCAAAAAAAAAATAAAAAGCAACCCGGGAGTCAAACTTTTTGATCTCAGTGTCTTTAGGCACCTTCTAAGGAGAACAGTCTGTCAGTGAGCAGCAATCTGATTATATGCTCCCTGTCTGACCCAAGGAAGGGCAACTGAACAAAGGATTCATTGTTCAGGTGAGTCCTGGCCTCAGGCAAGAGCCACCTGGCAATGCCTTGGTGTCATGAGGACTGAGATAACCTACCTCATTTCTGGAAAGGAACCAGAAGCAAAAGTGACAATTATATCCATGTACCCAAGTGATGGGACTCAGCTGCCACTTGTAATTTAAGTACATAACAAAACAGAAGAATTAGGATAGCTTGACCTGCTCCTGGAGAAAGAGGTGCACCTCGGCATTTTTCCAGCCGTGCTTTTTTCTATGCAGACTTTGTCTCAGTTACCTCTGCTTATCTTACATTGAGACTGGATCACAGCAACAGAAGGCAACACATAGCCAGGCCAGAAAACCACTCTCAAATAGGCAAACGGTATGAAATCCAGCTCAACTGAAACCTGTGGTGGTCTCCAAACTTTTCCCAGGGTGATCCCATAGGTCTGAATTTCATTCCAGGAATTGAATTTCATCTGTGTCTTTGACTCATCTGTTCTAGAAGACAGTGAGCATTTCAAGATCATGCATAAAATCCAAGATGCTATTTTTAAATCTAAATGTCCAGAATTGTCTTTGAGATCTGGTATGGCCTATCAAAGAATCTGTGATTCTTATTGTTCAATGCTACCTTAATTGAAATTGGAAGTAGTTTTTGAGCTACTCTTCTTATAAAACACAGACACTGTCAGCAGTGAGTTCCATTAGCTAGTATATGTATTACTCTTCAGGGCACTTCTACCTCCAAAGATGGGGTAAGGATTAAGGAAAGTTGTTCTTTATTCTGCAGGTCAAGTTTCTTCTGTTTGCTTTAACCAAGTTGTTGGAAGTTTTACTATGGATCTCCATGCATGGGATAACAAATTAATTCTCTGTTACACTTTGAAGAAAATATTGAATATCTTCAGAGGCCGAGAAAATCATCTTGTTTTACCCAAAACACGTAGTGGCCTGACTAGGGACGGGTGATGATAGTTGCCACCAACACCAAGCAGCTCATTTAATCACTGTTTGCTCCAAGAGGCAATAGTCTGCTGTTCTGATACTGCATCTCCTCTTCCCCATGGGCCCTGAGATCATGCGTGCTTTGTGCTGTGCATACACAAACAAGAGTCTGTCCACAAGGTAGCAAGTGAAATACAGCAGATGATGGTTAGAGCGTCAGATGATTGCAAATCTTGTGTCCCCTGACAATCAGAACCTGATGAGCAATAACTGACACCTCTTCTTTGTACAGGGTGTATCTAAGTGTTGAAGAATAGAAACATCCCACTCTGATGCTATGAACTTCTCTGTCTCTTTGAGCTTCTTTGCTTCATTAATTCGAAGGAAAAATAGGTGAACTACTGACAAGAACTATGCTGACATACCTTGCTCCTATTAAGAATAAGCTTAATGTACCAAAGCTGACTTTTAAAGGCAGAACAAAGCTTATTTTATACCCTAGAATCTCACAATGGTGTATGTGTGAGGTCAAGAATGTTGACTATGTTTTACATCTGTTCCAGTGCTGCCATCCAGTAAAAGGCAGCCACAGAATATGTCCCTGGAGCCCTGTATGTCATTGGTGCAAGGGGTGAGGAGGCTTTGTCAGCAGCTTGAATGGTATAAGAAGAATTTTGAGGTGTGCGTTGGACTTGGACCACTTTTGCCAAACCAGTTATTAATGGTATCCCACTGTTGTTTCTCAGTTATCTGCAGCCTACCATGACCAGAGATAAAATAAGAACATGGATCTACAGCACTCCTTGACCAGGTTTCTCCTCCTGTACTGGTAGATGCAGAAAAGCAACTGTTTACTGGTAATTTGCCACTTCCTGGGGGTTATTCCTCACTTTAATAACTTTCTAATTAGTAGAAACAGAAATGACTAAGCAGCAATGACAAAGTACAATAAAACTTCAAGCAGAGAATCCAGAAGGAATACTAATACCAAATCCAAAAGAATGGTCTGTTTTATAAAGGCAAAGTTATTTCTCTAATGTGGCTTCCTGAAGACATAAGTAATTGGTATATAATATCCCAAGAAAGAAATTAAGCACCTCGGGAGGTAAAAGTGGGCATGCTGGTTTCCATCAGTTGAGACTTGACCTTGTACTTATAGTTACACTTAAAGTCCAAAGCAGAAAGACACCTCTTATGGGAGAGGGACTGCTAGAATTGAAGTGCCAGAAATCACCTTTCCCTCTAGGGTTAATGTGGAAATAAGATAAACATAATAGACACCCTGGCTTATGCACATTAATTGGCACTTTCCAAGTAAATATTTCATTCCTGCCCCACCTAACCTCTTCCTTTCTGTTTTTATTGATGTGAATTCCCTCATTTCTTTTGCTGGTGATGCAACTTGCATCTTCCTGTGCTAGGTACAATTATCCTGCTCCTCTCCTTCTAGCAGGTTTTGCAAGATATAGTGGGTATTTTTGCCAAGCAAAACATAAGTTTGGGACTAGAAGGGAAAGAAACATTCAGAGCTCTGCCTTTAGTCTCAGGAAGCCACTCCTGTTCAGAAACAGATGTAAGCATGAGCACAAGCATGACTCTGAACCTATACTATTTGGCTTTAACTAGGGATAGAGTCAGCATTGCCAAGAGAATCTTTTGTTTACAGGTGTAAACAAAGTAAAATAACTTAAAATGCATAGCCATGCTTTTCTGGAATTGCAAACCTTTATATTATTGTTGTTGTTGTTGTTACTAATAATTATTTATAACTTTTCCATTTAAAATCCAAATCTATTTTTAGGACAATTATTTTGCTGCATTTTGTGTAGTCCTGTTCAGCTTGTTTCAAATCAATCACCTTTACCACTGCACAAAGTTACTGGGCAGCATCACAAATGCCAAAACCCCCCAGATTTGCAATCAAGCAATCTTGAATCAAGCTATGCTTTCTACTGGCAATCAGCTTTCTGCCTTCTGCTCATGAACAAGATGGCCAATTTCCCGCCACTGGGGCTCTTGTGATCAGGATCTCAGATCCACGGTATGCTCTTACAACTTGGACACTGTCAATGCTGTTTCTTCCTGCACTGTTGCAGGTTGGAAGGTGATCTGCTGGAGAGCAGCCCTGTGGAGAGGGACCTGGTGGATAACAAGTTAACTATGGGACAGCAATATGCCCTTGTGGCCAAGGCCAATGGGATCTTGGGGTGTATTAAGAAGAGTGTGTCCAGCAGATCAAGGGAGGTTCTCCTCCTCTACTCTGCCCCGGTGAGACCTCATCTTGAATATTGTGTTCAGTTTTGGGCTCCCCAGTTTAAGAGGGACAGGGATCTGCTGGAGAGGGTCCAGTGGAGAGCTACAACGATGATTAAGGGACTGGAAGGCATGCCTTATGAGGAGAGGCTGAGGGACCTGGGGCTTTTTAGTCTGGAAGACTGATAGGGGATTTAATAAATGTTTATAAACATTTGAGGGCTGGTCAGGAGAGGGGGGACAGGCTCTTCTCACTTGCTCCCTGGGATAGGACAAGGAGCAATGGGTGTAAGTTGCAGCACAAGAGGTTCCACCTCAACATAAGGAGGAACTTCTTTACTGTAAGGGTCACAAAGCACTGGAACAGGCTCCCCAGAGAGGCTGTGGAGTCTCCTTGTCTGGAGACTTTCAATGCCTGTATAAATGCGTTCCTCTGTGATCTGTGCTAGATTGTGTGGTCCTGCTCTGGCAGGGGGGTTGCACTCAATGATCTCCTTGGGTCCCTTCCAACCCCTAATATCCTGTGATCCTGTAACTGTGCTTCCCATCATCCAAAATACCTAGAGTGCCTTTTACAACAGAGGCAAATTTGAGGATGCAAATGCAGAGCTGTCTTCCATAATGCACACAACCAACATGCTGGATGGTTAAATTTAAACCACCGTTTAATAAACAGAAAGAAATGCAAGTTTCAAACTTTGGGCCATCTTTTGAGAGTTATTAAAAGACTATTATTACCATAATGCCCATGACTGCAATAAAATCCAGTTTCAACTATTTGCAAAATTTGAATCTTGCAATTATAATTCCAAAGACCTGAAATAATTGGAGGACTGGAGAAGTTTTTACTTCTTAACAGACAATTTTCCAGTTAAAAGGGGCTTGTAGCTTCAGAATGCACCTCAAACACACTTGCACAATTTAACCACTGGTGGTGCCAAACTGCTGCATTTCTCAAAGCATTGATGAAAAATAAAGCTTTGCCTTATTCCTCCTGGGTATTCTTTAGGGTGATACCCTTAAGAATAGCCAACACTCTGTCAAATTTAGGCTTAAGTAATCAGCTCAAGATCATAAAGGAAAACATCTGCAAAATGTAGAGTAGACATGGATCCTCTGGCCTCAAGTACTGTATTTCAAGTGACCACATAGAAGAAAACAGAGAATGATACAGAATTATAATTATTAAACTGAGTGTGTAACAAGTGACACTTAATTCAAATAATGACTTTAGAAATGGGCCATTATACTTGGATCATGATTTATCTTTAGTTAAATACCACTTTGATCTGTGTTAAGTCATTGTGTTCCTGTCAACAAAATTTAGACTGAGTCAGCTCTATGCTCCCTAACAAGAACCATTTACACTCTTAAAACAAATACCATTTTATATGACCTTTGGGGAGAGAGCTGTGCAAGTGAGTTTAACGGGGCGTAACTCACGTAAGAGTCACCAAACAAACTTGAACAAATGGTACCCAGTGTTTGGCAGAAAAATATTCCCACCAGTTTCCCTAACCCAGAGTTTAATCACATCTGGAAAAACAGGAAAAAAAAACAACAAACGTTTCCCCTCTCAGGCCCAAGTAAACAAGCAGTCAGTTTAAGTCCTACTCACAAAGGTTAAATGTGATGGAGACACATGAATCATCTGAGCAGGGGAAAAGTGAGGGCTGTAGCACTGCTCCATCACAGCAGGGTAAGAAGTTTCAGATATGCTGACATTTCTTAATACTCTGCACCACATAAGACAGAAGATGAGAGGTAAACACTCACCTATGCTACAAGGTGTCTACAAAAGCTTAGGAAGAAGACCTTTGGGCCATTTGTCTTCTGTTGATGTTGAAGACAATGATGAACAAGCATGAAAAAAGCTGCTACTAAAAAGGTGGCTGCAGCAGTGTGTGCTGCATATCAAATAAACATAACCTCCAATTCATTTTGAAAGCTGAGAATGGGGGAAGGAAATCTGACCACATTCAAATTCTCTGTAGGTCAAGAGAAAGTTTGCTTTTTTTGTTTTGTTTGCAATGACAGCAGTCATCCAACCTCAATAAATGCTCCTTTTCATAAGAAAAATAACTCAGCACAGCCTCTCCTGTGAAAATATTTTTCTCCTGGCACAACCAGGTTTCATTCCTAGCCTCCGACGGTCTGACTACTTTGAGAACAATCAGGCACTTCTATCGATTAAACAAACATGAAAAGAAATCAATTCTCTTATAAAAGCAGTTTTTCACATCTTTCATAACACAGAAAACAAACTAAAATTGTGTCATTTTGTGCTACTTCTTTATTGTCAATCTAACCATTAATGCAAATATACTTCATTCTATGAAGATTAAGAGACTTTAACAGTATAAATTTCCCTGAGATACAATATATAATTTAAAGAATCACATAATTTTCTTTTCCATTTACACCATAATCAAAAAGAAATACAATTTCTTACCCTATTAAAAACCAGAAGATGACAATCTTCCTTTCTCTCCCCAAACTCAGTATTTTAAGGCAGGAATACAACATTTCAATATTTATTCAAAAAGACTTTTCTAATTATAACAGAAAATAGCTTTGCATAACTTTTACCTGTGCATTATATGCATCACCCAAGATACCTTGTGGACTCTGGTACCTGACATACAATCTGATTTGCTCAGGCAAACTTTTTGTTCATCATTCTATGACTGAACCTGAGCCCTACAAAATGAATTACAAAAGACAATTCTTAGCTGGTAACAGTACACCAACTATTAGCCAATGGAGTGGATGAGCCAAAGCAACAAAGTAAATTTATAGAGGTGCTGTATTACTCACTGAAGCAGCTCGATTTCCTCACAAATCTAAAGGGAAAAGTGTGCAACACTCATGCAAGGATAGTGAAACTGGAAAAGGCTTCTTTTCTCCCAGTGCTAGTGCTCTGTAATAATTATTACAAGACTGCTGTTTTCATTACATAACTCTTGAAAACACTCAGTCCAGCACGAACAAATACAGCACAATTGTGACCACCTTACTCAAACAGAACAACTCGTTTTTTCAGAGAGGCTGGGAAAAAGGTACTGATTGCAGTCTCTGAAAATTCCCATGCTCCTGCAGCCTGATTCTCTGCCCGTGGCATTAGTAGTGACTACACAGAACCATGTGCCTGGAAATTAAGAAAATGCTAACAAATTTAAGAGGGCTGAAAAAGTGCACTAGTTTCAGCAGACTGATAAAAAGAAGTGCAATCTTAAATGTTAGTTCAGCACTTTTAAGATTGAAGTCTGCACACATTTGCTTGAACTGTGACAAAAGCTGAAGAAAAAAAGAGTAATTCAAAGGGAGATAGGTTCTTTCAGCCTGATACAGCTATTACTGTTAATGCCATACTTAAATTACATTATCTCAAGTATCAAAACAATAGGATAGTAGCCAATGGTAGAGAAACAGATGAGCATGCCATGAAGAACGTGCTTTAAATGATCACTTAAGATTTGCTCAAGTTAAAGTGCAGCATTAGAGAGCATCCCAACTACACTCCACATGGCTTTGAAGTCTTCTATCCCAGTAAGCCTTCTACAGCAACTCAAATTAGCAACAGGTTCATTAAATGCCTTCAGACACTCTTGCACAAAGGCATGCAGAAGCCAGCAAGCCTTGATGTGGTAAATCTGTGCAAATTATTAATGAACTTCGTTATTACTACATTTTTTTTTCAATAATCCTTGGTTCCATGCTTATTTAATCATAGGGAACATCTAATTTAAGTGCAGTAGGCTGACAGCTCATAAATCTTAACAAGAAACAGCACCCGATATCCCTTACTGCTCAAATCAAGTCCTTTCCTAGTATGACTATGACTCACAAATGCCAGGAACCTCACCTGCTCTGATGCCCATCTTTTTATCTGCAACTGACTTTCTTCTTTCCCCACCTGTTCTATGCCCATGATTTTAATCCAAGTGAGGTCTCCAAATTAACCCAGGGATTATCCAGCCGATTAAATAGGATCTGGACGAATCCCTTAAATATTTGCAAAGGACTCTTACAGGTTATATTTTTTTGCCATCAAAACGTAGTTTCAGAGATCTGGGAGCGCTCAGCTTCTACAGCTGAAGACTCTGGATTTCACCAAGCAAGACAACGCTTAACCAACAAGTAACTGTTCAGAGACTACTGGGAAAACATCGTTAAAATGACAGAGTCTGAAAGGGAACAACAACCATAAATGTTCCTGATAGGCACTAAGGGAAGCAAGCTTTATTTTAGGAAGCTATTTACTGCTTTAAAAACTGAGCTAGAAAAAAACAAACAAACAAACAAACAAAAAAAAAAACCCAAACCCACCAAATAACAACAAAAAATCCAAACTCAAACCCAAAGGAATAAGATTATAAATATTTCCCTTCTCATATTCTTTCCTCACACAATCTGTATTCTACCAGCAGTCTAGATCTTATTCTCTACCACAATTTCCTTTTTCAAGGCAGTGATTTAGGGCTTTCTAGGGTTTTTTTTTTGGTAATTATTATTTTACATACAGCAAAGTGGCACTCTGACTAGTCTGTCACTCAGCAGAATGTTTAAAAATGCATACCATAAATCAATCACTACATAACTGTTTAATGATACTAGGGGAATAACTTAAGCCTTTCTGTATACATACTCAATACAGTAATAAAACCCCTGCAGTTCTGAGCCTTTCCCTGCTTTTTTCCTATATGGCAGTAATTTTGCAGAGAAAAACATGCAGATTTATGTAAACATTTTGAATTCCTGAATAAAGGGAGAGTGGAAATACTCCAATGATTCTTCTAGAGTTTTTCTCCTGTACTTAAAAGTTCTTCACCACTCTCATACTGGATAAACATCCCAATGGTTCTGGTAGGCAGTAGAAGAAATACTCTACAGTAGAAGAAATACTCGAATCCAGTCTCCTCTATACATATTTTCCTAAATGGAATTATTATTTGGCTCAAAGCATTATTAGTTGGCTGCTGCAGTTTCAAACACTGCTAAAAAGTGCTACTGCATCATTACATTCTTAAGTTAACACTCGTGGCTCAGAATTTGTCTGCATATAGCGTACACACACAATAATCACTGTCAAAAGTATTCACTTTTGTCTTTGGAATAGAGAAAGCCAGCACTGGCCATCTATCCCTCGTAAGCAGAAGAAAGTTTCATGCTCCAGGAAGCTGTCATAGCCGACAAAATTGGTTTCAGCTGTACGGCTGAGGAACTTGGCATTGGTTACTTACGTTGAGCTGTGCACAAGTCTAAAGGTTTCAAACCTGTATGTCTTCTGGTAATCTAACTTTGCTGTTTGGCTGACATTCATTTATACTATCATAATTCCTGTGCTTTAATGAAAAACTTCTTTGTGCAGGTTTTTCACAGCTTGTTTACCTGTATACACTTCTCTCTCATTGATGACAGCCTTCTGCATGCTAACTCGGCTATCCATCTATGTGAGGTTCATCCTTCCCTAACCCTTGATACACTGCTCGCACAGACTAGCCAGGCAAGACTTGCTCTTGAGAAGCATCAGCTTTCAAACCAGCTGGCCAGATTTCGTACAGTCTTCATTTGATTCCCGGCTGTCCTCACAGACTCGCAAACCTTGCAGAAATGCTCATCCCAGAACGAAGTGACGTGGACCTCGTACTTCTTCCTCCAGGCAAAATACTTCCTGTAGTTGGGTTTGTTTTTATCGAGGAATTTCAGGTAGGTGGCCAGCAGCCGGGGGCTGGGGAAATCGTCGACGTGGATGAAGGAATCTGCGGGGATGAAGCGCTCATAGTTGGCCCTGCGAGGTCCGAGGACGACAGGCACCGCGCTGGCGGCGAAGGCGTTTCTCCAGAGTTTCTCAGTGATGTAGTCCGTGTGCTGGGAGTTCTCGAAGGCCAGGTAGAACTTGTAGGCCGAGACGGTCTCCACCACGCCGCCCTCGGCCAGCGCCAGCCCCCGCGCCCCGTATACGTCGATGGTGAGGTGCTCCTTCAGCTGGCGGTAGTAGCGCACCCGGGCATGCTCCTCGTTCCAGTTGCTGATGACCCAGGCCACCAGGCGCGTCTTGCGCGGAAGGACGAAGGGCCGGGGTGCCGGCAGCGCGTAGAGGTACCCGTAGGGCACGAAGACGTCCGAGTCCCGCCGGTAGGTCATGGTCCAGTTGAAGAGGCCGGCCAACCCCCGCAGGCCGGGAGAGTGCGAGGGAGACTCGAAGTTCATCCACACCCAGAGCTGCTGTGGTGGCCGCGGCGGGGGCCCGCGGGGCAGACCCTCGACGCCGTGCAGCGCCAGGTCGCGGTGGTGGAAGAGCACGGCCTGAGCCTCGTCGTAGCGGCTTCGGTCGGCACTGAGGCGGCAACCTGTGATGTTGTAGCGGCGGCGGCAGTCGGCCATGCGCCGCGGGCGGCCGAAAGGCTCCCACCACAGCAGCACGTTCACGTCGCCGCCCACTCGCCTGCTCGCAGCGTCCCACCGCGCCGCCGCCGGCTCCGGTAGGCTGACGTAGAGGGACACGGCGGCAGCGGCGCCCAGCAGTCCGGCCGCCAGCGCCCACCGCCGCCAGCGCCACCGCCGCGGGCAGCCGGGCTGCCCAGCGGGGCAGCGGCGCGATGCCGAGTCCATCCAAGCCGCCCGCTGCCGCCGCTCCGCACTTCGTGACCGCCACGGGTTAGCCACGGGGCCGGGGCCGGCCAGCGCATTCTGTGGCTGAAGCTGCTGCCTCCGCCGCCTCTCAGCCCACACCCCCTGCCCCGGTGGCGGGGAGGTGCCGGTGCCACCGCCCCTCCCGGCCATGCTGGCCCGTTCCTCCCCGGCTGCCTGGCTACCCCGCTGTCGCCCGCCCACTACCGCGGCCCGCCCCTGCGTGCCGCCCTGCCCCTCCCGCAGTGGATAGTCACCGCCTTGCCCGCGGGAGCGCGGTCCCGGGGCTGCTTCGGGGCTCCGGGGCCTCACGCACTTCTCTCTGTGCGGCAGGTGTCGCGATGGCAGCCGCGGGACTCGCTGGGGTGTCAGAGGGCAGCGTATGGGCAATGGCAGCCCCGGGTCTCGCTGCGGTGACTGAGGGCAGCGTGTGGGCAATGGCAGCCCCGTGCCTCGCTGAGGTGGCCGCGGGCAGGTGCAGGCAGTGGCAGCTCTTGCTTCCCGGTCCGCTTAGTTGCTAGGGATGGATGCAGAGGGAATTTGTGCAGGGCCTCTAGTCCAAAGCCCAGACTCCTGCATGAATAAGATGGGTGTTGAGGCTTTGGGACACTCGCACCTTGCGGGTTCGTGGCAGAGGACCGTGGGCGGAGCAGAGGCCTGCCACACGTACCGCAAAGGCAGGTTTTCCTGTCCTCTTGCCCACGACGGCGCAGAAATGCTCCGCTGCTTTCCGTCCGCCTTCTCATTTCTTCCTGTCCACGCCTGAAACAGAAGTTTAAAACCCCAGCAAAATGGTTTTCCTGCACCAGCTGAGATGCGGTTCACATGCTGTATTCAGTGGCCTTGCAAGGAAGTACTTTGGAAGATGCAGAGGGTTCTCACTTAAAATAGTTGCAATTTTAGAGAGTGAGGTGGAAAGTTTGAATAAACCCCTTGTTTAAGGGGGAGGGGAAGTTACAGCCAGTTCCTTCCAAATTCAAACAGTATCAAGCACCTCTAAAAGTATTAATGATTGGAGGAAATAAAATACATTAGAGAATTTTGTTTGTTTGTCCTTGTAAAACTTTCTTAGAATCATGTATCTTTATGTTAACATCTGTAAATCTCATAGCTATTAAAGAAACACAAAACCTTGTAATTACCAGAAAATTGCTTTTACCAACTCTGTTTCACTCAGCTTATGTGAAAAAGGGTGTCAGATAGGCTCAAAACTTTTTTTTTCCTCCAGGTCATTCACTTCAGTAAACTGAGAGATCATTGATTTACACAGTTCAGCAAGTGTTCATGCAGGACTGGGGAGCTACCAGCTCTGACACTGGGCGTTTTCATATCCGTCAGCTATAGATCCAGGGTCCTCTCATGCAGATCTACTGAGGGCAGCGGAGTTACACCAGGCATGAATTCTCACTATTCATCGTGACTGCAGCACAGCTTTGAAATACCACATAAGCCAACGCCCTGTGACTTACGTCTGTATTAGTAAAAAAAAGTGATTGAATCCTGCTTACTCCCCAAAAAATAAAGAACAGTTGTATATGAGGTTGATGTTAGGCTGACAGTATGGTGGTGGGCATCCATAAATTTATTAATTGTACATTAAAGTTTTTGCAGATTTCCACTATCCGTGTTGTAAGCACTCATAAAATATAAGAAAGGCAAATATCTGTGGTTATAGTCACTGCCTTACTGCCTCTGCTCCAATGTACAGCATTGGTTGGGAGGGATCTCTGGGGTTCAGTAATTCACCCTCCTACTTAGAGGAGCACCACTGCCAGCACTAGCCAAGGTGCTCTCCTAGGTGCTGGCTGGACTAGCACCAAGATGTCGCAAATATTCAAGGATAGAGACACCACAACCCCTCTGGCAGTCTGTCCCAGGGTTGTACCACCCACTTGGTGCAGGATATTTTCCAAATGTCTAACCTTGAACCTTCCACCCTGTAATTCGTGGCTGTCATCCCTTGTAATCTCCAAAGAGAGCCTAGCTCCATCATACTCATCATTTATCTTCAAGTAGAAGCTGGCTCCCATTGCCTCTTCTTTTTATGACAAACAAAACCAACTCACTCAACGTCTCCTCTGTGCTTCTGTGCTCTAGGGTCTCTTACCATCTTACTGGCCACCCCTGGACTATGCTCTCAACATATTTGAAATGGGAGGCTGGAAACTGGAGACAGTATTCCAAGTGCTGCTTCACCAGTGGGAGGATAATTACATCCTGTTTGCTGGATGTAATTCCAATGTCATCTAGCACGTAGCTTGCTTTATTTTTGAGGAGAGCTCACATTTAGCTTTATGTTCATGCAGCCTCTCTCTCCTTTCCAGCATGGTTGTTTATCAGCCAGCCAGCTCCTAGCCTGTACCAATACATGGGAGTTTTCTGCTCCACATGCAGAACTTCCTTTCTCCTTGCTGAACGTCCCAAGATTTCTTTTGGCTCACTCCATGTTTCTCAAGGCTTTTGTAAACCAAAGTTGTACAAGCCAAAATGTGAACCCTGCTTTCTAATCTGGTGTTTGCTGCAAAATTGTTAGATTGCCACTAGAAACAAAAAAAAGTCTTAATGTAATAAACGTATAACTTGTCTTGACAAACAACCCTGATTTTAGCCACAAAATGGGAATGTGAGGAGATTATTTTACCACAGTAGAAAACTGCAAACAAAGACATTGTGCTAGTTTGAAGCAAGCTAGAATGTTTTGGTGAGAAGAATTAGATCATAGGCTGAGAAATTAAAACAATGGTGAGGTCTACTTCCCTCATAGTCTTGCTGAGATGTGTAAAGAAGAAAAGCAAAACAAAGATTAGGTCACTTGCTTGCTCTCTTCGCTGGGAGCTTTGCCTGCTGGAGAGCTGAGGCTGCTGGCTGAACTCCGTCTTGCTTTCTAACCTCACCCTCCATTTGCTTTTGTGGCTGATTCACCTTTGCTTCTTAATCCCTCTGGCCGAACCTCCATTCTTCCTTGGGACTGGGGTAAGGTTGAGAGGGGTAGGGGGAAGGTGAAGGGGTGGTTGAGAGCCCCTCCTGGGGACTCAGGTTTCTGGGAGGGGAGTTGTGTTTCTGTATTACCTTTTTACCTTGTATATTTCTGTCTACAAATGTATATACTGTAAATATCTGCTTGTAAATTGTGCCAGCTGTAAATATAAGCTTCATTCAAATTTCCAGAGCCGGCTGAGTCTAGTCTGGGTGATTTATGAAGTGTGGGGGCCAGGGAACACCCAAACCATCACAGACAGAAATACAATGCTAGAGGAGAGTCAAATCCTCTGAGGGCTTGAACTGTACTTAGAATCAATAGAGATTAATAATACCTAAAATGAGCATAATCCTTAGTCTGCCTTAATTAGGCTTCTCAAGTGGTCCAAAAGCTCTTCTGTTTGTAATTTTGTTTCTTTTACACGTTTGGAAGTAATGTGAGAAATTTGGGACCCAGGAAAATCATTGAGAGAGCTCAATTGACTTCTGTGGAATTCTGATTCACTCTATAAATTTGATCATATCAGCTGCAATGACAGTTCTTGTTATTTTCCTTCAGGCACTTTTATTTCAGCATTCATATATGGCTTTGGAGGAGTATTCTTCTAGTCCAGTTTTCATTTCCGTTGCTTGAAGACTTGATGCTAAGCCATTCCAGTTTCAAAGCCTAGGCAATTATACATTGTTGATGCCAGGCTTAATCTTGCAGACAGTGAAGTCAACAAAAATGTTATCATTAATTCAGGGTTTGTGAAATGTTTCAGGATGACTCAACCTAGAAGTCTTTATAAGCCAATTAGTCACAAATTTGAAATACAAAAGGGGAGATGGGCAAAAAAAAAGAACTTTCCATGTGAAAATTAATAGCAAAAGTTGCCTTTTTACTTTGGATTTCTTTTTTTGTTGATGGTTTATTTTTTTGCAGTCTCAGAGTGAAACTTCAGTGTAATGTCCAGCTGCACTGCAGTGGCATCCATTTTAAGACTGTTGTGATATAGGAGGAACAAATCTGCTGGATTATTTAGCATAAGATCAAAACATATTCATTCTATATTCATTAACTCACCACTAGCCACAGCTCTACACTGCATACTGAAGAAAGCTATGATGGAAATCCACAATAACTTGCAATGGTAAATAGTGCATGGAAATCCAGCACTGTAATATTTCCTAATGGTCTTATTGTGGCACATATGAATTAGATCAGTTCAAGATGAGAGAATAGTAGCCCAAAATGTTTGTGTGACTGTCACCACAAGTTCATTTTCATGTTAATTCTGCCTCTGTGGAGACTAAACACATTTTAGATTTACATGTTATGTGCAGTCCACTAGTTCAGGAGTTTTAAAGTAATTTACATCTAAGATGTAAGGCATCCTTTAGAAATTGTACAAATTACAGATCCAGTTGTTTTGCTATTGCTATCTGTCTTCAAAGCCCTTACAATGTGGGGAGATAGCACAGAAATCTGTTTTTTAGTTAGATATTCATTATAGTCACTACTGAAATAATGATAAGTTAACCTTCATCTAAGAGTATAGTAGCCTTGTAGAAATTCTGAGGTAGTAAACCTTCCAGCAAGACATGGTGTGCTGCCATAGAGTGAAGGATACAAGGAATAACCTCACTGTCAAAGAATGACCAGGATTAGAAGTCAGGCGTTTTCAAACCTCTGTCTAGGTGGGAAGTTTCTCTCTCCTTTTTAATGCCTTATTTGTCTTCTAGAGAATACCAGCCTGGAAGTAACCCACATCAGCTCTATTTTGCCTCGTTTGTGCTGTAAGATCCCAATCAGCTACTTTGCACTTTTAAGGTCAAGCAGTTTTATCCTGGCCTGGATCAGGAACAGTGTGGCCAGTAGGACAAGAGAGGTTATTCTTCCCCTGTACTCAGCACTGGTCAGGCCACACCTTGAGTACTGTGTCCAGTTCTGGGCCACTCAATTCAAGAGAGATGTTGAAATACTGGAACATGTCCAGAGAAGGACAATGAAGCTGGTGAGAGGCCTGGAATACAGTCCTGTGAGGAGAGGCTGAGGGAGCTGGGGTTGTTTAGCCTGGAGAAGAGGAGGCTCAGGGGTGACCTCATTGCTGTCTACAACTACCTGAAGGGAGGCTGTGGCCAGGTGGGGGTTGGTGTCTTCTCACAGACAACCAGCAACAGAACCGCTTGTCCACTAGATGGATTCAGGAAGTTCCTTTCTGCTTATTGCATGAAGGCATTTGGTGCCTATCCCTGGTAAACTCAAGGCAGGCAGTTTCCAGGTGGTTCAGGATGCAATAAGGCAGTGAGGCAGATCACTGCCAGAAGCAGAGAGCAGTGGCAGTGTCAGCAGCAAGCAGCAAGCAAGCAAGCACAAATACAGTGGCAGGGCACATTGTGTTACCTGCTCATCTCTTTTATCAATACAGCCTGAGACTAATGGGCCTTTGGACACAGAATAGCCAATCAGAATGGCAGTTTTCCAAGCCTGACCGTGTTAGGTGAAACCATTGTTGTGGTAGGCCTCAAAGGCCCAAAATAGGCTTACACATGTCCTGCCTTGCTGAGGCATGCTTTCCTGCTCCACCAGAGAGGCAAGCATGGGAAACGGACACAAAACCTGGAGTCTGGCCTGCCCAGGGTCCTGTGGTGTAAGGTACACACACTTAGCTTGTGCCTGCCTAGTGCAAGGCCTGTGCTTTTCCCAAATGAGGGAAAATCGAGCCTGTGGCTTTACCTAATGTGGTATGGTTTGGCTGCCGTCCTGATTGGCTGTTCTGTGTCCAAAGGGCAATTAATCTCATCCTACATTTATAAAAGGAGATATGCAGGTGAACAACCTGCTTTGGCTTCCCTGCTTTGCTTCCCTGCTCTCTGCTGTGCTCTCTCTGCTGTGCCCAGCCCTGCTGCTATTGCACACTGCCTTATTGCTTGCCTGGTAAACTCCACTGCCGTGAGTTACCAGGAGCAGACCCTGGATGTCTGCACGTGATCAGCCTGTGTGGCCAGCGTGACATTGTGCTGAGACTGCACAACATCTGCCTTCTGCACCTGAAGGTCCTGCCTAGAATCCTTGGACACATATAGAGATCGTCCAGAAGAAGCCAGGAGAACAAGGTCAGAGATTGTCTGCGTCCTTTCCCTAGAAGCTGGGAAGATTCAAGCCTCAACATCCAACAAGACAGAGTGCCCTGAAAGCATTTGGGCATTGTCTGGACTGTGGCTAGCCCCCGCAAGGGTAATAATAATCATCTGTGAGTAAATGCTCAGTGCCTCTTTGTAATTCTCTACTGCCCTCTGCCATAGAGCAGAAAGAGCTTGAGCCCATCTAGTGGGCAAGCGGAATTTGACTACAGGAATAGTCTCTTCCAGTTCATTTAAAGTTTATATATTTTGCTGACTATATTGGCTGTAGATATTATCCACAGAATGTTTCCATAACCGTGTAAGAACCAAAGTATTATTAAAATGAGTGGTTGGGGGTGGTGAGAGTTCTGAATAGCAACATTAATTAATAATATCAATTTTGGAAAATAGCATCTCGCATCAATTAATTTCCCCTCTCAAACAACCATAGGCTTGCTTTACCCAAATACAGGTAAACATAGGCCTTGCACAAGTGTATGTACCTTGTTTACCACAGGATGTAAACAGGAGCAAAACAAGTCTGGGCAAGCCAGAGTCCTTAGACTCAGTGGCTCCTGGTTCTTTGTCCTCTTTCCCATGGTTGCTTCTCCCCAAAACAGAGAGAGGGAAAGCAGAAAAACATGTCTGGGCAAGCCAGGGCATGTTCAAGCCCATTTTTGCCTATTCAGGCCTACTAGGACAAACTGCTCTGTGGAAAACACAGTAAGCTCCTGTGGTTACCACAACAGCTCCACTGTTGCTGACAGTCAGAAACTTAAATTAAAATGCTGGACATTAGTAATGAAGCTGTTGCAAAATAAAACATTATTTCGCTTATTTGAAGGTTAAATGTTTGCTGTTTCTAGAAGCAGTCAATGTTTTCTTCTAGATCTTCCCCAGATGGCTTCCTCTTCTACAGTGACTTAGTTTTTTTCACACTTGAGAAGTATTTAAGCCTAGAAAAGTCTTTGAAATTATTTGTCAGCTGTCTTGCAAACACAGTATGAAAGGTAGTGGAAGATGTGATTGTGCTTTGAGCCACAGCTGTTAAGCCAGATATTCTTTCAACCAGAGAAACTCTGTGGAATTTTCTAGCCTAAGAAAATACAATCAACTTCAAAGGGTAGCAGAATGCTATCTGGTACAAAACTGATGCTAGGAATGACTTTGAAATGTCTTTTTTATGAATAGTCCACGGTGTCAGCACAAGTTTTTTCCCAAGTGAGAACCTAAATCCTGTGTGAAAAAGTGATAGAAGTTCTTTATAAATTGCATGCTGTTTTTCAGTGTGAAGTTTAAATGCCTGTAATTTGATTACCTATTTTTTCATGGCCAGGATAATGATGTTTCTGCTTGGAAGTTTAAAAGCCTGGAATACGATGAGAGATAAAAGATTCAGTTGAAAGTTGATGCATGTGTTGCTGGATGAACAGCTTCTGGACAGACAAGCCCATGTTACTGCACATGCAGCAAATGTGATGTTAAAGTATTCTGCCTGGCTACAGTTTGCTTGTGACTGTGAGCAGGGTTGGATTAATACTATGTAATGTTGACATTTCCAGGTCAGGGCACAGGCGTGAACAAATGTGCTGCGCACACTGTGGCTGGAGGATCATCTCCCAGAATACTCTTCAACCTTCCACTGCAGCACACATCTTTGTTCATCACCGGTGTTGAAAAGAGGCCAAATCAGAACAGAAAATTTTCCTTTCAAACCCACATGATCCTCAAATACTGTGACATGCCTGTGTGTGCCAGCAAATCTGAATTTAGCTCTGTAATTAGTTGTTATAGTAGATTTCAGTCATCCTTGACTTTTGGAGCACTGGACAGCATCTTTAACAGCAACAGTGGCAGGGGCTGTGATGTGTACCCAGGTCTGTTGCTCTCCTATTAACCTATGAGCATTCCAGTCAAGGGTTTGTGGTAAAGCTTTCACAGGATCACAGAATTGCAGGATGTTAGGGGCTGGAAGTGACCTCAAAAGATCACCCAGTCCAACCCCACTGCCAGAGCAGGATCACCTATACCAGATCACACAGGAACTTCTTTGAACCTCATGCTTGGAGATGGCATATAAATCCAGGAGACAAGACTAGCTCTAATTTAAAGTGAATCTCTTAAACTACAATAGTCTAGTTATGGAGCAATTCACATCAATTTCTTTAGTACCTTGACCACTTCCTGTTGTGCTTCATTGCTTGACACAGGCTTTGCCAAGATGTCAGTGTTTGAACACTGCCATTAACAGTTATCATTTGTCTTTCAAAACAGCAGTGTTTAGTTTGGAAATGAAGTCATATTAATAAAGTAAGAGAAAAGGATAGCTTAACAGTTAGATGGTAAAAAATAACTATGTAAAAATGTGAGCACAGTTAATTTAAACAACCCAATCCCCCATTTAATAAATTATAATGAATATAAACATAGCAACATGAATACTATTACTGTAATGTTATGCAATTTTACTATACATAAACAAATTACAGAGTCACAGAATCACAGAGTGTCATGGGCAGAGCAGGATTACACAGGAATGCATCCAGGTGGGTCTTAAATATCTCTAGAGAGTGAGACTCCATAAACCCCCTGAGCAGTCTGTTCCAGTGTTCTGTCCCCCTCACAGGAAAAAAATTCCTCATCATGTTTACATGGAACTTCCTATGCCTCAGTTTCCATTAGCCCTTGTCCTGTCATTTGGTATCACTGAGCAGAGCCTGGCTCCATCTTCCTGGCACTCACCCTTTACATATTTACAAACATGCGAATGTCACTGCTATCTCTGGTACCTCCTCCAATCATCCATGAACTTTCAAAGCTACCTTTTGTTCCAGTTTTGTCACTTGTTTCCTAAATTGTACAATAATATATAACAAACAATTATTTGGTATTACCCTACTGTAATAATGGTTAACAGAGAGTGTTTAGTGGCAGATTATTTCAGGTTCCATGCTGCTCATGTGGTCATATGAGACTATGATAGCTGTTACATATCCAAAGAGGCTTATTTATGTTAAACATTTATTAAATTGGGCTATAGATCAAATCACAAACTCTTGGCTTACAACCTCAGTTTAATGACTGGACTCAGTGTAAGGCATTTTAAGGCGTCTCTTTAATTACAATTTTCTGCTGGAACTGAGAATCACTTTGTAACAGAGAAATCTATGAAAATGCCAAGTTGCACAGGAACACATTTTTGTCAGCAAGAACATTTTTTTATCTTCAGATTGGCATATCTTCACCATTGGCTGAAATGCAGATCAGATTTGGCTACAACATCTGATTAAAAAAACCACAAAAGAACAAGGAAGTGAGTAAAACAGCTACAAAAGGAATAGCTCCCTACCCAAGCATAAATTTCTTTGGAATCTTAGAGATATCAATCTAAACTTCTAAAGGAATTTTGATGTTTGATTTGACACAACAGGCTCAGGTCTTCACAGCAGTACAGTTCAGCAATCTGTAAAAAAACAAGATGCACTGTAAGGAGAGATGAGATACCACATAGTGAGTCCCCCAAACCACTTGTCACTTTTAGGGAAAGGCAGTAAATGAAAGAAGAAAAACTGAATGCATTAACTTCATCAAATTCAGCAACATGCATATATTTCTTTTTCTTTTTGTCTCATTTATTTCTCTTTTTCCTTTATTTTTCCAGTTTGTGTCCCTGAATTGCTTGAACTGTGTTCTCCTCTCTCCACTTCCCTTCAGGAATTCTCAGTCTTCTGTATCTCCTCTTTAATTCTCCTTGTCTGTGCTTTTTTGTTTTCCTTTCCATGGTGCTTTTCTTTCTGACACTAAACACAGTAAGTTCATCTTCTGTCTTGAAACTCCTTTTTTGTTTATTTTATAGCCTGTACCTGTTTCATCTCAGCATATTAACATTTCTTCCCCAGATCCTTACAAAGAAAAAGATGTGTGAATGGAAATGGTTTGGTGAGTTATAGGAGCTGAAGTCAGAGTGCTTCCAATTTTCCTCCTGTCTTCTATCTTTTCTGCCACCCCTTCTCTTATGACACCTGCCTATTCTGCTGCAAAACAGACAGTACGGATAGCACCACTTATCTCTAGCAACAGTTCCTGGGAATGAAGGTATGACTAAATTCCCAAAAGAAAATCACCAGACACTATATTTCAACACCTAAATCAATTTGACTAAACTGCTTTGTTTTGAAGCTGTTTTTCCCTTGTGGATCTTAACAGGAAACAAAGGAGGCCAGGATCTTTGAAAATTGCACACCTTCATTAGAAGCTCCAGGTATATGATATAAAAAATTACACCAACATCTCCAAACTCAGAGGCATTATTTGGTTGTATTTTCTATGGTGTGGCTGAAAGTTTCTTGAATTACATACCCAAAGTGACTGCACTTAATTCCTGGCAAAATGTTTCTACAAGTACTCTCTCTAGAGCAAAGGCAGCCTGGTAGAAGGCTCCACTGCTTAAATGCTTCTTATACTAGAATTAAAACATAACTCGTGCTGCTGTTGTAACTAAGATGCCACTACCTCCAGAGCTCACAAGACCAAGACAGGAAGAAAGAGGTGCTGGTCAGGTAGCAAGCTGTGTTTTTATATCATTAGTCCTTGAGAATGTGGGAAGGGGCTTCATTTAACAGTAAAATATGCCAAGTTCATATATTCTGCAAGCTCATGACACTAGTAATATTTCTCTTACAAAGCTAATGAAGTCTGTTTCCTCAGAGTTGGAAGCTTTCATCTTGCACTACAAAGGTGATATTTTGCACTAAAAGAGAGAAAATGGGCAAATGGAGAAGACTATGCTAAAATCCATAAGCTCATAAGGAATAGATCTGCTTCACAAAAGCCATACTTCACTGACTACAGAGAGAAATACCTGCCTCAGAGCACCAGCAGATCATTGCAGGCAAATTTCAAAGTGCCTGAAATGATACCTAGATCAGACTCTTTTCAGGATGTGTATTGGAAGGAGGGCTTTCCAAACACTTGAACTGGTTGAGGCTGGATGTTAAGAAAGGCAAGTGAGGTTCACCATCTATACAAAACTAACACTCGCCACTCATTAGTAGGAAACAAGTTTTTCCACACATTTGCAAAAGGTTTCAGAACAGGTTTCTTAGCAAAGATTTCAGGTCTGTTGGCTACTTACTAAAGGAAGAAGAGGGCTAGCTCTGCAAACATATGCCCATTGGTGATTACTGTAAGAACATATAGGTAATCTGGTGAAAAAGTAACACTGAACAAAATGTATCTGCAATCCTGTGGGGTATATGAATTATAGAATATAAATACATAAAATTATAGTGGAAGTTTGTTATTGTTAACTCTTACTTTTCATTCTTGCATGCCTTGAGTAGAACTGAGGTTGTAAAAGTAAACCATTTCTGTTCGGTGACACAGGTTTCAGGCTTCCAGTGGAGAAATTCTTTCTCACACTCCAAATTCCTTCCAGTGCCACTGTTAATAATTTTTCAAAATAATATTGTTACAAATGATCACTTCAGCTTGTTCTAGAATTAATGTAACTTTCGAGGTAGTCCCTTTGGTCCATTTATTAATTAGAAGTAGTTAAGCAGAACACTATAATCTTCCTCCATAGTTACCGAAAACGGACTGGTTTAGTTAAGTAGAAGGGCTAGGCAATAGGTTGGACTCGGTGATCTTAGAGGTCTTTTCCAGCCTGTTCAATTCTGTGATTCTCCGACATCTGCAGAGAGCAACTGAGACTGCTGAAGGTATACAGCGCTCTCTACTGTCAGCAGAACAGTTTAGGATTGCGAGGCTCCTAACTGAGGCCGCAGATGAACTATGATGTGTAAGAAACAGCAGTAATGGCATTGATGCATCCAACACAATTTATTTGGCATACTGGGATGCCCACAGAAAAAGATAGAAGAATAGAAAAAATGAAACACACATACCAAAAAAAAACCTCCACCAAAAAAAAAAACAAACCCAAAAAAACCCAAACCCAAAAATAACACAAATAAACACAAATCCAACAAAAAAAAAATCAACAGCAACAACAAAAAACAACCAACCAAAACTCTCAACAAAACCAAACAAAAACCCACCCAAACCCAATGATAACAAGAAGGAAAAAAAAAAAAAAAACAAACCAAAACAAAGAAGCTCCACCACATTCACACCAACAAAACAAAATTAAAACCTGAAAAGTTAATTTCTTTTGTGGAAAGGTTACAATTTACTAACCATCTAATTTAAGTAAGATGATAAACTTACTAATCACCTTGACTGCATAAATTAGTAACCACTCAACCTAACAATTGTTGTTTATCAGAGCCCAGGCCACTTAGGGAGCATCTCCAATTCTCCAGAGGTATACAGGTGAAAAAGAAACTAGGTACTTGCTGAATTATCTGTACACCAATATCTATTTGAAACTTACACATAGCATTGGTAGGCTATGACATAACATATTATGCTATACCTGTTAATCATACAATGAGCTTGTTATACATCCATATTACACATTCCTTTAACAAATCCTTCTGTAGCATTTCTATATTATCTTTAGTACATTAAGTACTTCTCAGAAATTGTGAAAGCATCCATGGTAGCATCCATATATACAATCAAACTAAAATATTCTAGATAATTTTGATCCACTGACAGATGGATGCTGTGAAATATGGTTGTGTTCAGCTCTTAGTAACGCTGGACACAGGAGCAGTTTGAGCAGACCAGCGTTAGCATCTGCGATCTGTTTGTCCAGAACCTCTTTACAGTCAATGGGAGAAGTACAGGCAGTTCTAGAGCATGACACATGTAATGGTCAGTTATCTGGGACACAATAGAAGAATTTAATTTCTAAAGTGCCTTTTCTTCTCACTTTGCTATAAATAGAGTCTACATAAGTCATTCATTTGCAGGTGTGTGCTGTAATTGCCTAAGGAGCCTTTGCAGGTGTGTGCTGTAATTGCCTAAGGAGCCTAATCATAGCAATGGAATTGCAGGTTCAAACGGTCTTTACATCTTGACTGGATACTGGTTACATTACCTAATTTATATACATCTTTGTGAATTCAACTGTTTTAAATTAAGTTTGAGTGAGTTTAGACTTGGGTCTTAATCTTACATAAGAGAAATCAAACTATTTTTCAATGGTTTCCAAATTTGGAAACAAAGACAAAATGCCCTTACTAGATTTGTGGAGGATAACAGTAAAGAGATGTAGTTGTGGGCTTTTCCAACAAAATGCAACATAATACAACCAAGGAATGTCTTCACTCCAAGGAAGACAATGTAAGGCTACAGAATAGGACCTGTGTATTGTGGAGCAAAATATCATGATTTAGGAGTAACAGTCAATAAACAGTTATTAGTGTTAATGCTAATTCTGAAATAAGTAGGTGATTCTTTCTGCAGGCTACCAGTGATACAACTACTGAAATATCACAATCAGATTCGGTATTCACGTTTTAGAAGAGCAGGCAAAACAACTGGTGAGGCATGTAAAGAGCCAAACTAAAATATGCCTGTATACACCATCTTGGGAAGAAAATCCTGGGTACTAAGAAAGGTACTACTATATAGCTAAAAAAAAGCAAGGAGCTGAATCATGCAAATCCATATTATTAAGCAGGCTTGCATTCTCCAAGCCTCCACACCCACCCTTTTTTTTAATACACCAACAACTAGAAAAAAATGAGGGAAGATGTGGACTAACCAGCTTTACTCAGTGGGCTCTACAGAGAAGCACCTAAAGAAGAGTATCAGCTTGGCTGATAAAGAAAAGAAGACCTTGTAATCAATCTGATAAGATGGTCCATCTTTAAGCATTACAAACTTCTGAAAATGAATTTTCTACAATTAGATTAATAGATCCTATGGCTGAAGTAGACTGTCAGCATGATGCAGGTTTTGCTTAATATGGGTCACATGGCTTCAGGCTCATTTCTGCACCAAGACTAGCAAATGAGCTTGGACCAGGGCTAATAGTTTTAAGTGCAAAATATTTAAAGTGTGCATTAAAAATGGTGAATCCAGGTGATCTTTCTTAATCTGCTCTAGCATTAAGTTCTACTTTTGTTAAAAAAAAAACAAACCCATAAATTACTTGTACTTTAATCTTACTTTATTTCTACCTCTACTTCTCCAAACTTGTAATAGAATCATAGAATGGTTTAGGTTGGAAGGGACCTCAAGGATCATCCAGTTCCAAACCTCCACCACAGACAGGGACACATCCCACTAGAACAGGTCACTCAAGGCTTCATCCAACCTGGCCTTGAATACCTCCAGGGAGGGAACATCTACAAGCTCCCTGAGCAACCTGTTCCAGTGTCTCACTACCCTCACTGTAAAGAGCCCTTTCTTAACATCTACTTTGTTTCTCCCCTCTTCCAGTTTAAACACATTACTTGCCACCCTGTCATTACAAATCTTTGTAAATAGTCCCCCCCACAGCTCATTTGCCTACTGTAATCAAGTCTCTTCATAACCTCTAAGATGCCTAAAGAGTCTGATTTTCTGCTTTAGTTGTTTTCCCATCCTTTATTTACCTTTATCATTCTTACTCCAGCTCTCTTTTTCAGTACAAACTTCAGTTTTGAAGATCAGAAAGAGACAAAATATTCTAATTACAATACTTCTTTCAAAGGAAAAAGTAACAAAACCTCCCTTACTCCTTGGCATTTGGCTTTGTTTTATTAAACTGAAATTTTACATGGAACTATCCAAGTTCTTTACGGTCCTGTAATTTCAAACTTTTAAAAAAAAGTAATAAAGGTTATATGCAGTTCTTTTGTTCCCCTAAGGTATTACATGAATCAATTAGGTTGGAAAGGACCTTTAAAATCACAAAGTTCAGTCATTAACCTACCATAGACAATTCCACCCTTCTGGGCTATTCTTTTAAATAATAATTTTGCCACAGTTCCACAAAACAATTTATACTTCATTTGCTCTGACAGACAGTTGTCAATTGCTGGTAAAGAGGATTACCTGTAGATGGATGTTTGATGTGGCATGCTTCTTTCCGAAAATTAAACTCTTCTTGGAGTATTTCTTTAACTCTCCTAGATGGCTCAACATATACAGATTTCTTCCCTGATAGCAAAACATATTACAAAAGAATCAGCTATTTTAAATTCCCTGAATGCTAACATGTTCTGCCAAATGTAACGTGGAGTCATAGGATCATAGAATGGTTTGGGTTGGAAGTGACCTTAAACATCACCCAGTTCCAACCCCCTCTGGCATGGACAGGGACACCTTCCACTAGATAAGGATGCTCAAAGCCACATCCAACCTGGCCTTGAGCACTTCCAGTGATGCACAATTTCTCTGGGCAACCTGTTCCAGTGCTTTACCTCTTTATACTGAAGAATGTCTTCCTTACAGCTGATGCAAATTTACCCTCTTCCAGTTTAAAACCATTACCCCTTATTCTGTCTGTACTTGCCCTTGTAAAAAGCCTTGCTCCAGCTTTCCTGTAGGCTCCCTCTATGTCATTTTATGTTGCTCTACTTGTGCCTTTAAAACACGAAGACAGATAATTTCCAAATACGTGATGGTGTTCAGCAAGGCGCTGCTCCCCAGCATTGAATGATTCCTAGTGATAGGACCACTCTGTGTAAGTCTAAAAAGAGCAAGCTGGTGAGGTGGGTCTCCCACACAGGAGCCATGGCCACACCCAGGGCACTCGACGAGACAGGGCCACTCTGTCTTCCGATCTCGAACAACTCAATGCATGGAGGAGGCCTCCAAGGAGATGTCTTCGCTAAAGGCGATCTCCAAGGTGCTGAAGAGGGATTAGGACACCTCAAGGTAGCCGAAGTGTCTCTGCCTCACAAGGCCTTACTCACACCCCAGCTGCGGTGGGGTGCACAGGAACGCAACAGGCAAGATGCCACTGAGTCGGGTGGCCGCGGAGGATCAATGGGGAGCTAGAGGGGGAAAGGCTCAGCTGCCCGGAGGGGACATGCCAGGTGAGGGGTCAGGTTGGGGAAGGGGAACGAAGGCCACAGCTGGCGGGAAGAGGGGACGGAAGTGAGGCGAGCCCCACCGCCGGACCGGAG
Source organism: Tricholaema leucomelas (assembly GCA_013400475.1). Lineage (NCBI taxonomy): Eukaryota > Metazoa > Chordata > Aves > Piciformes > Lybiidae > Tricholaema lacrymosa > Tricholaema leucomelas. Next base: position 242,058 of record WAAF01015788.1, read on the forward strand.
TACCGCTGCGCTCACAAGGCTGCACGCTGCCCTCCACCTCGCCTCGGACACCGCTGCCCGCCTCCTCGGCCGCCAGCGCCGGCTGCTCCCCGCTCGCTGCCCTCATAGCCGCCGCGGTCGTCACGCCCGGGCAGGTAGAAGTAAGGCGAGCCCGTCGCCACAGCAACGGAGGCGGACGGGGAGGTCCGGCTCTGCCCTGCCGCTAGCAGGAGGAAGCGCGGAGCTGGCGACGGCCCGGCGGGCACCGCAGAGGCCCGGCGGGCAGCAGGAAGCACACATAATCCGGCGGGCCACCCCGCCACCGCCCTCCGCTATGCTGGCGCTGCGCCTCGCCACCGGAGCCAGATCTTGGCGGAGGGCACACAATTTACCCCGCGCCTTGTCTCGAGGGCCTAGATAGGGTCCGCCGCTCCCAGCCACAGCTGGGGGGTTTCAGCCCTTCCACAGGCCAGGGATACGTAACAGCGGGGGCACGTCCAAGGCAGGGTATGGCCAGGCGCCACCCCACCTCGTGCCTGTTTGGAGCATAGGATGGGTGACAGCTTTGGGTGTCATTAATGGGTCCTTGCAGCAGTCAGCCTTGCTGTGCTCAGCAACAAACATTTTGTATCCCTGTAGGGTGTCACCAGTGGCTGCGTTTTAATAACACTTGTCATAAAACGAGGCATCATGAGATGCTGTTTATAGGAAGGACAGAAGTATAGTTGACTCTCCTTGTTTTGCCACTGTTTGAGAAAGAAGAGCAGCTGGCAGATACATAGACCTCTCCTGCTCACCTGGACAGAAACAAGTGTTTTGAGGTGTAGTGATTTTTGTCTGAAACTTACACTTGAACCAAGGTGAAAGAAAGCAAAGGCAGGAAGCACACATAATTGGATCTCTCACAGATAACTTAATCAGTGAGGGATGTGGATTTTCCAAAAGAAGTTGAAATGAGAGATGCAGACATACCTTTAATGTGAACAGTAACACAGGTAAATTAAACTTACAATTCTAATAATCCTAATTTTTCACTTGTAAGCAGAAAGGCTGAACTGACAAAGAGAAGCAACAAGTAATGATGTCACTGATTAACATTTTTCTACTATGTTAAACCAAAATTTTGAAACCAGCCAACCAGTTTCCTTTCCCAGTACTTTGCAGTTAGGTTTAATGACAACAGCCAGTCCAACTCAGATGTGAATGGCTAGGATTCAAGCTTTATCACAAATTAGGTGTCATGAAAATAAATTAATTATCTGAAGGTTAAGGAATGTTGAGGAAAAGTTTTAACTACATTGGCATCCTAGTATTCAAGCTGGAATGAGGAATTCCGTTTGGGGATTCAAAAGTGGAAAAGAAAACACTGTTGAATGTGTCCTTTGCTAAATTAGCTGTAATTCAGTTAGGCACAGCAGTGTGTTGGCCATCCACACTTACAAGTTGAACCTTACTTCTTCTAACTAGTTCTGTATCCATGACATTTAAACTTTACTCAGCTTAATTTTCAAGGGAAAATATAAACAAGATCTTCACAGAAAATAATTTATTGGAAAAGTACTAGGAAAAAAAAGAAACCAAAATTATTTTATCATCCTCTGATTAACACTCTGGATTTATGAACAGGCAATTGCATTGATAACTGAAATAATGACATGAAAACAGTTAGGGGTAAGTATTTTATTTTATAGTTACGTCTTACACTGAGATCACTAAGCATTTTGTGTATCACCCAAATAAGTTACATTCATTCTGAGCTTCCATGCAGTTTAAAAAAAATTCAATTTCTGGAAAAAATAATTAATTTTCAAGTGAGCTGTAAAACGTGGCATAGCCAAGCCACAATTCTTTCACATCAAGTAAATGCTCCCATTTTCCCTCCTGCTTTGACAGTACAAACCGATTACAAAAGCCCCTATAAATCTGCAGTAATTGAGACTCACTGAAATTACTGAGACTTTCTGACTACCTTGAGTAAAAGCAGCAATGCTTCGAATTATGAGCGAGACTACTGAGCTGACTTTCCAAAAGTGACATTTTGCCTGAGGAGAACTAAGTGCCTTAGATGAAAACCTCCTTGCAAAGGGCCAGACCACCACCGGTGAGCATGCAGAACAGAAATAAGAGGCAGCAAACCTCACGTTCACAAACTTAACCACAACTTTTAAGGGGACACAGCATTTATGCAGTCTTCTACTATTTCAAAAAGGTAGTGATATATATCAGTCCTCCTAGCAATGTCAAGAGCTGTTTCATCCAAGTTGTTTTTCAGGTCTGGTTTCACATAGCGATTCATCAGCAAGAGTTCAAGGGTTTCTCGACTGTTTTTGTTTCCTGCAGCAATATGCAGCGGTGTCAGCAAACCATTTGTCTGCGCATTGATGTCAGCACCCTGCTGAAGTAAGAATGCAGCCACCTTTGTGTTGTTCCACTTACACGCGCTGTGCAAAGGCGTCCAGCCATCCACTGTCTGCGCGTGAATGTCTGCCCCTTGGGCCACCAACTCGTGGGCAATGTCCAAGTGCCCGCTGTAGGCTGCTCGATGGAGAGGAGTGTACTGATCTTCATCACGAGCGTTAACTGGAGCCAGCTTTTCAGAAAGGAGCCTCTTCACTGTACTCAGCTATGTAAAGGAAGCAGGTTAATTTAATATCAAACTCTGCAAACAAGGTCTGTGGCTTTTACTGTTCTGAAGTTTTATGGAAAAGCAATTCCTTTCAGTTTCAAAAAGGCTTAGGTGCAACAAGAAGTTTCAAAATTTAACTAGTTATTGTTACTGGAGTGAAGGGATTTTGTGCATTTGGTTTTGTTTGGTTTGGGTGCGGTTTCTGGCTTTGCTTTTAAAAAAGATGCAGCATGAACATTTGTTGAAATGCCTCAGGACTACCTTTACTTTAGACCTTCTCTCTATTCACTGTGAAGACAAATACTTCCCCGAGACTGTAAATGGAGCTGTACTGTACAACCAAGGCAACTAATGAAAATAAATGTACATGAAGATATAATAAGGTGCGTAATGGGAAACGTTCTCATCTATCCCTCACTTCCAATAATACAAAAGGCTTCTTCCCTGCCCCCCCCCCCCCGAAAATATAGGAAAACAGTCACTCATTAACTACATATGGTGCTTTTGAGAAAAGCAGAATTCCAGTTATCCTCTCTCCTCCACAGTTAAAAGGCTTTCTTGCCAAGAAGAGATGGGAATGCTTCCAAGCCTGCAGATATTTAAGAGTGTTAACTTTAACTTTGAACTACAGACAATGCTTTTGTTCTGAAAGCTAATGGATCTAGAGATATTCTAGTGCGTGGGCTACAAAAGGGCATGTTTTGCACTCAGTAGCTTGCAAAACTACATCACATGAGGTCAGAAAGACAGAAGAAATTGTGGGCAAATTTCGTTTGTAGTTTAAACCGTAGATACCTTCTAAGAATAACATTCTTGACAGTCATACATATGAGAGAATAAATGCCTTACCCGATTGTTTTCAGCTGCCCAGAGCAGCAACTTCTCTGGATGTTTTTCCATTTTTTTTTCTTGCATTTCGTACCATTCCTCACTTCTTTCTTGTTCATCATCATCATCGTCAGACTGTCCTGACCAACAGCTCTGAGTTCCTACAGGAATCAAATGTCTGTGCGTCTCCAGCAGTTCAAGTTGGTTAAAATTCTCCATAAAGTCTTTGAACTGCTCACTGTCATCATCATCTTCATCGATTTGTTTGTCTTTATTCATTTTCAGTTAGCATCTGTATGTAACAAGTGTACAACAGTATTTGTAATACTCTGTTAACTGTGTACTAATTGCCAATAAAAACATCTGACTCCGACATTAGCAACACCACGATGACCAAAACTCATGAGCAAAAGCAGCAGTCCTCCATAAAATTGGGCTCTGCCAAGAACCCCTGGTAATATCCATGCTATTCTTCCGTGCAATCCCCGCCTGGAAACGGCCCTCCTTGCAGACACACAGCAGAAGCTGAGAAGGGTTCTGCAGAACTCGTTCAAACAACACGCATTTTATAAACAAAAGCTTAGAGAGATTTCGTTCAAAGCAGCGTTTCTGCTCCTCCCGGCAGAGCCAGCCCCGCCCAGCGCTCCGCACTGCCCTCCCCTTTCCCATACGTCCTGAGCAAAGCCAGGCCGGGCCTGGGAGTGCCGGCCTTTCTTCCCTCTCCGGGATCACACAGCCTAGGGAATCTCTCAACGCACATGCTGCCGCCGCGGACGCCCACTGGAAGCCTGCCCTCGGACCCTGGTTCCCCGTCTCTCTCTGCCTGCAGGCTGCCGGGCTCGCTGCCAGCGGCCGACCCCAACACGCGACGCTATTCCGACATCCCATCCACGCTCGCACCCGCCGCGCCCCGCTGAGCTTCGGTCGCAACCTGCCTGCCCTTCCAACGCACCTGCAGCCAGCAGAGCGACCGGGGGGTGGGGCCGAGCTCGGGGGCGGGGCAGCCCGCCGAAGGACGCACGCCCACGGCTCTCCCAGCAGCCTTTCCGGCGCCTCTGCGCGCCAGCGGATGTGACGTTAGCGGCTGCCGAGACCGGCTCTCAGCTGACCAACCGCGACGGCCCCGCGGGACAGGCGGTGAGTGAGCGCGCGCTTTGAGTGGGGCGGCTCTCGCGAGAGCGGCGCGTGGGGCGCGGTGACGGGCACGGCCCATCTCGGCGCCATGGCAACGGCGCGTGGTGGCGGGAGACAACGCTGGGCCACAGGGTGAGGGACGGGTTCCCTCGGCCCGATAGCGTCCTCTTGCCGTGGGCCGCTGGCGGAGCTTTGCGGCCTCCCCTGTCACCCTCTGTTCTCAGCCGGGCGGCGCTCCGGTGGGCTTCGTGCGCCAGCTGCTGCCCTGTACTCCTGAGGAGGACCGGGCTAATTGCCGCTGCCGTTACCTTGCGCTGACACTGAACTCGATGGATGTCGGACTTGTCCCGGGCACATTGTGCCACTGTGCGCATCCTCCCTGCCTCCTGCCCTGTCACGTTTTGCGGCCGCTTCCGTGAAATCGCCCGCTCCTTGCCGCTTCCGGGTGGCCTTGCTCGAGAGGGCCAGCGGTGTCCCACAGGGTGTCCATGCGCCTGCTGTACTAGCAAATGGTTGAACTGAGCACGGACTTTCCAACTCAGTGTCTTGAGTTTATGTGCAAAGCGGTTAATTCACAGTAGAAGACTGGGTAACCGATCCTTCTGCTCACCATGCCCTTCGTTCTAACTCAGTTTTGGTTTTGTCTCTAAGGCTTTATGAAGCACCTGTGAGGATAGAAACTGTCTTCCTGTCCTGATTTACTAAGCTGTGTCCAGAGCCTTTTTGCGAGGAGTCTTGGCACGAAGATGAGTGCCATCAACTCAGAGTAAGCTCCTGCTGACTGTAACTCTGCCTGTGCAGTTCTGTCCTATGAGATAGCAAAACCTCTGTATGTTTGAAGTGAGTTAAGAAGAGTTTGGAGCATAGAATCATAGAATGATTTGGGTTGGAAGAGGCCTTACAGGTCATCATCCAGTCCAATCCTTCCCTGCCTTAGGCAGGAATGCCTTCCACTTGGTCTGGCTGCTCAGAGCCCCATCCAGCCTGTCACTGGAACACAGGGACAAGACATTCACAGCTTCTCTAGGCAACCTGTGCCAGTGTCTCATCACCCTCTTAGTGAAGAATTTCTTCATTACATCTCGTCTAAATCTTTCATTTCAAAGCCAGTCTAAAGATCTTGTGTTTTCCCTCAGGTTATACTTCATTTCATATATATATAGATTTATCAGTGCAAAGAGAGAAATTGAATGTTTGCTCACAAAACATACAAAGGATTGTTTAGTTTTGCATTAGGTGCTTCAGAGAGGTAGTTGCAGTCCTTTAATAAAAGTAGGCTCATTGGGGTAACAAAATCTTCAAACTGGTTGCTTTGGTGAAGTGCAACTTGCTATAAAGTGTAGCGAACTGTTTTGAGACTATTACAGGAATGATACTTTGATAGAGTTTTACAGAAAGATCTGTATATTTAATGCTTTTAACACTGTACAAAGTTCAGAAGTGTGTTGCTCTCCAACACAAATTTCCTTGTATTTTTCAGGGATGATGAAGACACTTTTAAAATACTTATTGCTACTGATATTCATCTTGGCTATATGGAGAAGGATCCAGTGCGTGGAAATGATACATTTGTAACTTTTAATGAGATTTTGGAGCAAGCTCAAAAAAATGAAGTAAGTGCTGCCTTTTGGAAAGAGAAGGACTGAGGCTGGAAAATAGGTACCAAGCTGCCAAAAGCTCTAAAGCTTAATCCTGGACCAGTCTTTAATAATGTCGAATAAACTAAACTATTTATTCCATCCATTTACACATCTATTTCAGTAAAATACCTATTCCTTTGTGAGAGAACTCTTACTGTATTATTATCTTGGTTGTATTAGTGATGCCTTCCAGAGAAGGGCAATGAGGCTTGTGAGAGGCCTCGAGCACAAGCCCTACGAGGAGAGGCTGAGGGAGCTGGGATTGTTTAGCCTGGAGAAGAGGAGGCTCAGGAGAGACCTTATTGCTGTCTACAACTACCTGAAGGGTGGTAGTAGCCAGGAGGAGGTTGCTCTCTTCTCTCAGGCAGCCAGCATCAGAACAAGAGGACACAGCCTCAAGCTACACCAGGGGAAATTTAGGCTTGAGGTGAGGAGAAAGTTATTCATTGAGAGAGTCATTGGCTACTGGAATGGGCTGCCCAGGGAGGTGGTGGAGTTGCCGTCCCTGGAGCTGTTCAAGGCAGGATTGGACGTGGCACTTGGTGCCATGGTCGAGCCTTGAGCTCTGTGGTAACGGGTTGGACTTGATGATCTATGAGGTCTCTTCCAACCTTGGTAATACTGTGAGACTGTATTTAGAGGCTTTTGTCACTGCAAGAAGGCAAAATAATTGGGGAAAGCAAAGGTAATGATACAAACTCTTCAGACAACTAAGAAAATAAGCAAAGTAAGTTAAAAACTTCTAAAGTATCATTTCTGTTTTTGAAGATTGAAAGTTTCTCAGTCAAATCTCATGGAAGTGATTTTTGTTTTTTTTTTCTTCCGAATGCTTTTTCAAAAGCTAAGGATGGACATAAATTGCAGCTAGTCATGTGTCAATAGCTGCTGATCTCTTCCCACTGGATAGCACAGCAATGAAAAGCTAATGTATTTCTTCATGCCTGTCAAAGAAAATGTTCAGGACCCAGCCTGGAGACTCTTACTAAAACTTTTCTCTGGTATTCTTTTCAGCGGTATCAGTTGTTTTCTCCTCTAGGTCCTTATAAACGGATAAATAAATGGAGTTAGGTTTTGTTTTGATGAATAATTTAGTTAAACTTTATTTCATAAGGGAGTTGCAGTGTCTGCAGCTACCAACTAGAGGTCTTGTAGGGTAATACAAAATGTTGTATGACTCTAACAGATCTTTTTGTTACATGCAGGTGGACTTTATTTTATTAGGTGGGGACCTTTTTCATGAGAACAAACCTTCCAGAAAAACAGTACATTCTTGTTTGGAGTCACTGAGAAGACACTGCATGGGTGATCGTCCTGTTCAGTTTGAAATTTTGAGTGATCAGGCAGTTAATTTTCAGTATAGCAAGTAAGTATGTTCCTAAATTGTGGTGTAAGGTTTGGTGTGTGTATTGGGTGAATGTGGTTTGACTTCTATAATTTTTATCCTTTGTGACAGGAATGTTGCAGTTTGAGACTTGTGTGTGACAGTTTGTAGGATGACCTCACTTCTCATCTTTTTGTAATCTGCATTTATAAAGATACACAATTTTTTGAGAAACTTCTGAATGTATTCTGACATTGGATTCGTTCAAGTCTGTCCTGCAAGTACTGTGCCAGTGAACCCATTTACAGCAGCTGCTTGCTCTTGCAGGTTCCACACCACATGTTGTACAATTCTTTTCATAGGCTTGCTCTAAAATAAACAGGAGCTTTCTGCTACCCTGTTCCCAGTGTCGTTCCAGACCATGAGTAAGAATCAACTTACACTGTGCAACTTAAGCATATTCATAGCCACTTAGCACTATTAGTGGTTGGACTCCACAATCTTAAAGGTCTTTTCTAACCAAAACAATTCTGTGGTTCTATAATTTGTGCTACTGTCATGACGTATCTGAGATGACATTGAAGAAAATCTTTGAAACTGTTTATAAATTTGCAGACAGATTTTTAACTTTTCTTTCTTTTTTTTTTTTTTTTTTTTTTTCACTTCACATGTCCAGGTTTCCATTGGTGAATTATCAGGATCCAAATCTAAACATTTCTATTCCAGTTTTTAGTATTCATGGCAATCATGATGATCCTACAGGGGTAATTATTATAATAATTGTACTATACTGTTCTGTTACAAAAATAGTATTATAAAAATAGAGGTTTGTATAGAAATACAGTTCTTGGGGACCAAGCTAATTTTAGTCAGTTGCTTCACTCTTCACCTGAATTAGTGGCAATAAGTTAGTTGTCACATTCAAAACAAGAATGGAAAGAAGTTAAGGGATCCATATAAACTATGGCTAAATTCTTAATTAGATTTCACTAAGAACATAATAATTTTTCATGCCAAGAAATGGCAGCCTTTCAGAAAGTTTATAGAACGAATTCTGTCTGTAGATACTGAAAACTGTCTTCTTAAGGGGAGTTTGGATAGTCTTGATTTGTCCATATGCAATTTATATGCATAGTTTAAAAATCAGCAACTAGAAGTATGCAGGAAAAGGACATTTAGAAAGCATATGTGTCGAATGAATAATTTTGCATTTTGTGACAAATAGCAGTGTGTCCTGCCAAACACAGGACTTGGTGTATAATGGAGATGAGTCTTACAACAGCACAAGTTTAACTCTGAACCTGTTATGAAGGAGTCAGCTTAAACAGTTTTCTGTAGTGGTTTAGAGACTTTGGCTATATGAGGGCTTTGTTATGTTTTGGGTTTGTTTTTCTGAACAGTTTAATTTTGCATCATTCAAATTAAGCAGGACTTGCCAGGAATAAGGATTCGCTTCTGTACCTATGAGTACCAAAAAAAACCCCTAGTTTATGTGTCAGGGTTTTTCAGCTGCAGAAGTCACTTAAGGAAAGATTCTCTTTTAAAACTGCTTCACCTTGACTTTAAAAACAAAATGTTCCATTCAAAGTTTTTATGTTTATTTCTCAATATTTTCTGCAGACAGATGCACTGTGTGCATTGGATATTTTAAGCTGTGCAGGATTGTTGAATCACTTTGGACGTTCAAATTCTGTGGAGAAAATAGATATTAGTCCCATTTTATTGCGTAAGGGAAGAACAAAGATTGCTCTGTATGGCTTGGGTAGGTTGTGTTCTTCATGCTCTTTTTAGTAGAATTGCTGTTAAAAATGCTTTAAAATAAAGAGTTGGTTTACCACACCAGAATGATGTCATGTTTTGTTTTGTCCACTCCAGGATCAATTCCAGATGAGAGGTTGTATCGTATGTTTCTCAATAAAAAAGTAACCATGCTGAGACCAAAGGAGGATGAAGACAGTTGGTTCAACTTGTTTGTAATTCATCAAAATAGGTAACAGTATTGAATAATTTACAGTGACTTACAAACTTAGTATGTTATTTCTTTAAACTGCCTTGGAGAGGATAGGTGAGAAAGCCATCTGGTCTAGTTGGTGCTTCTTGTGAGTAGCTAGTTTCTGAAGATTTTCCCAAATGAAAACATTGTATTACAGCTCTTCTTAGAGAATAATCATAAAGGGAAAAACACCTGAAATAAGTTAGGAAAAAAAGCTGAAATAAGTGACTTAGGAATGCTGAGAAATCTCTTCCCAAACTCTTGTAGGTAGGGGCAGTCAAGAGTTCATAGTGAAATATTTGTATAATGAAATCTTGTCTGCTTGTTAGAGCTGAAGGAATATTAAACCTCATACTGTATTTTCTGTCCTTGTTCAAACTAATTTGACAAGTGCTATACCTTCCCTTGCGCTGCTATACTTGACACAGTTTCTCTTAAAAGAGAGAAAAGGAGCATGTGTTAATTTTTCTTACATGCTTCTTCCAGCAGAGGCAGTGGAAACAAGCAGAGCTCTTCTCCACGTCCTTTCTTAGTTTTTCCTGAGTAAGAGTATAATCCTCATGTGCAAGTAATAGGCAGAAGTAAACAAATATACCTGAAATGTAATGTGTGTCAGAGACTTTTGCTAAACAGACTGCTTAGTTTTAAATTACACTGATGTTTTCCTACTCCTCTGCTTCCCCCTTGCCCACCTGTAACTGTTAGAACTGTAATTATTTTTCTCTTTTCTTGAACAGGAGCAAGCATGGAGCTACTAACTACATTCCAGAGCAGTTTTTAGATGACTTTATCAATCTTGTTGTGTGGGGTCATGAACATGAGTGCAAAATAGATCCATTCCCAAATGAACAGCAACGTTTCTATGTTTCTCAGCCAGGAAGTTCAGTGGTGACAGCTCTGTCCCCTGGAGAAGCCGTGAAGAAGTGTGTGATCTTATCTTTTTGTTAATATTTATCACTTGCTCTGAGTCTTTCATGTGTAGTTTTAAGATAGAAGAATTTTTTTCTAAGTATGAAAACTCTTGTATTGTAGTTTGAATTAGCTTCAGAGCATAACATAAATGAAGTAGATGGAATCAATACCTAGAGTAACTTCTAATTTACTTAGGATTAAACCTAACATTTGAAGTAAATGAGGGTGCTGTGTATGTGTGATTGTCTGTGGAATAAGCACAATCTAAATATAATAGAACTGAAGTTTGGCAGGGCCAAACTTGAAGTACAGATCCAAGGACTTCCTGTAGCTTTTAAACTTTGGTCCCTGAAAAGTAAACATGAATTCAAAACAAGTCCTTATACTATAGCTCTTTTAAGTTTATCTTCTAGTAAGTTTCCTTTCTCCTTCTAGACACATTGGTTTGCTGCGTGTTAGAGGGAAAAAAATGAACTTGCAGAAGATTGCTCTGGAGACGGTGCGAACTTTCCACATGGAAAATGTTGTTCTAGCTGATCATCCAGACCTATTTAATCCTGACAATCCTAAAGTAACTCAGGCAATACAAGCATTCTGCATGGAAAAGGTAACTTGTCATGTCAGCAGTATATGGATAGTAGTATGGGCAGGGATTGGGATCTGTGACAGGTTTTGAGACTGGAAGATGAGAAATCTTATGTTTTGCTCCGTATTACTTGAGATGGACTTGGGCAGTGTTTCAGTAGGAAGCTAATTACATGACATTCGCTGCAGCCTTGGCTTCCAGGTTCCCTGGCTGAGATGACCTATTAAAGTAGGCTGGAACCACTTTGTGATGGTTCATGTCATCTTTGTGCAAAAACTCCTACCTTAAAGTGGGGCAACGTTGGATGTGCACTTTGTAGCCAGCATAAATACATGTACCTAAGCCATGGGAGCTGGGCTGTGCAGTGCAAAGTAGGAGAGGTAACTAAGCAGGTTTATTGATCATTCTACGTTCTTAGGTCTGTATAAGTCTCTTCCTGCTTTGCCCTGAACTAGAAATGTCTCAAAGGCTAATCCTTATGAAGTAAAATAGTATGAGTGATCAGTGATGTGTAGTGCTGAACTACTGTGTATCTGAAAGATAAGCCTTTCATTATTACTTTTTTCTCGTTGTTTGGGTTTTTGGCTGTATGCTGGTATATATGTGTTTCACATCCTATAATTATCTACTTCCATAGCTACTACCTGCAGATGAATATTATGCTTGAAGGGTTTAGGCATCTGTAAGAGAACAAAGTGGAATTGACTTTCAAATTTTGCTTCACAGGTTGAGCTGATGCTGGACAATGCAGAAAGAGAACGCTTGCTAAATCCACGCCAGCCAGAGAAGCCTCTCATAAGACTACGAGTAAGAAGTTGTTCCATTTGGATTGCTTTAGTTTGAAAGGTCACAGAGAATCTGAGTTTCAAAGCAAAGTCATACTTCTGTATAAACAATAATATATGGAGTTTCTTACTGTGTATTGGCAAAAATAAATCATCTTTATACCATGATTCTGCTTACCTGAGGTATGACCAGTATTCTGTGGTAAAGGCTGGGGTCAGCTATAACTATACTGCCGGTTCGAGGGGCTATTTACAGAGTTTTTCTCCAGTCATATTATCCTGTGTCAATTCCTAACCTCATTTGTGGAAATTTTCCTAAAGGTTATTAAGTGAAACAAATTAGGAACAAGTTATGAATCTAGGCTATTAATAGCTCTTCTGTTAATATTACCATTAGCTATTATTATCCACTATTCTGCATAGCATGATAAAGTATCAATTTTAGATAGACTTATTTTTTACTTTAATTTTTCCTTTGAAGGGTGACAAGCTCATCTTGATTTATGTGGCTTCTCTATTTGAGTTTGTTTCCTACTTAATCCTTTCTGTTCCTCTTTTAGGTTGATTATGCAGGTGGCTTTGAACCATTTAGTGTCCATCGTTTCAGCCAGAAGTACATGGATAGGGTGGCCAACCCAAAAGACATCATACACTTTTTCAGACATCGTGAACAAAAAGAGAAAAATGGTAATTATAAAGGACTGAATTATTGATTGGCCTTGATTGTCTATCTTCCTCCTTGATTTTGTTACCTAGCGCTTGCAAAGGCTTGGTGTCTACCATCTAATGTACTTTAGAAGCAGTAAAGATGCATAATTTCACTTAAGTCTGTATATTGCACAAGTATTTCTGTTGTGGGTTTGTCTAAAATTCTGATATTCAGCACAGTATCCGCTGACAGTTACTCATAAACAATTCCTTTTTTTTTTGGCCTCAAACCTTACTGAGTTGCTCACAGTAATGCATAGAGCCCCATACCAGGCTGAGTTACCTCATGGCCTCATTCTGAAGGGGGCCTACAGGAAGGCCAGGAATTTACAAGGTCTTGTAATGACAGGATGACAAGTAATGTGTGCAAACTGGGAGAAGGGAGAAACAAACTAGATGTTAGAAGACGGTTCTTTACAATGAGGGTGGTGAGACACTGGAACAGGTTGTCCAGGGAGGTTGTGGATGCTCCCTCCTTGGAGGTATTCAAGGTCAGGTTGGATGAGACCTTGAGTAACCTGTTCTAGTGGGAGGTGTCCCTGCCTATTGCGAGAGGTTGGAACTGGATGATCTTTGAGGTCTCTTCCAACCTAAGCCATTCTATGATTCTGTGGCAATTTACATGAAAACAATGAACGTCTCATTCCTGAGACTTCTCGGAATGAGATTGTAGGGTTTGGGTACTCTGCAGAAAGAGAGATGGGTGTTGTGTTTTTCCCTCTGCTTTTTAAATTTTATTGCTGTGATAATTCATTTATATCTAAAATGTAATGGAGGTGTTTCTATATTAAAAAAAAAAAAAGGAAGGTCCACATGTACAACAGCATTTTGTTTGCCCTAATTGAGGAGATACATGAGGTGCACTTGGCTTGTCTGTTCCAAGTATGTCTATTGAAACACTTATGCAAACCAAATAATATCTGCTACTGTTGTAGCATTTCTCACTGTGCTTAGAATTTTTAATAACTGGTTAATAAATGTTGCCCAAATACTGGATTCCTAACAGCCCCTAATGAAGATACAGCTTGCACAGAGCATGCTGTGCTAAAGGACTGTTAATATTTCACATTAGTGCTTTGTAAGTACTCCAGTTCCACTGATAGCTTTTACTTAACACTGTCAGCTTCCTGAGTTCAAAATTGACATCATGTTTTATGAACATTTAACGTTTTAACTAGACTGTATTGATCCTGGTATATTTTGTCTTTCTTTTATCACACAGAATCACAGAATGTTAGGGGTTGGAAGGGACCTTGAAAGATCACGTAGTCCAACCGTCTTGCCAGAGCAGGATCACCTAGAGTAGGCCACACAGGAATGCATCCAAGTGGGTTTTGAATGTCTCCTGAGAATGAGACACTATAACCTCTCAGGGCAGTCTGTTGCAGTGTTCTGTCACCCTCACAGTGAAAAAGCTTTTCCCTACAGAACTTCCTATGCTCCAGCTTGCACCCATGGTGTAGTCTCGTTGACATTTTCAGAATACGAGGCAGCTGCCACATCTGTCACCGTGTTTTATCAATACATTTTAATTTTCCTTCTCCATGTGCACCTTGTCTTCAGGAAGGGACTGTAAAAAGAATACCATTCTTTGCAGTGCTTCATTAGATGCCTGCTAATACACAGGAAGTGGCTTATAGAGCAATTAGAATTTTCAGTACATGTGCTCATTATTCCATGGTTCAGTACGGATGATGTTGAGACTTCATGAGTTCACAAGTTGTTACTGTTTCTTTTGCCACAGCTGCTGACATATCAAAGTTAACAGAGCAGTGTTTTGTGTTTGCATGTGACAGATGGCAGAAAGCAGCCTGTAGTCACTGTATTTGTGTGGTATGTGGTAAACTCAGTGGATTATCCCTTTCATTCTTCTGTCACTCCTACCTTGATAGCCAAGAATGGGGGACAGCCTCAACAAGCTATGAAAATCAGTGTGCTTTAGAGGAAAATTTCTTCTCTAACAAATTTACTTATAAGAGCCCCCCTTGTTCTTTGATGGGGGCTTTGATTTTCTTCCATTTGTGATCTTCCAGAGTTCAATTATAATAGCATTCAGGGCATAGTATTCAGTTTATAATTACAGGCATTTGGTACTTGAAAGAACATTTTGTATCTGCTAGACGTAGAGTTGTCTTGCACAATTTTTGTATCCATTATACTTACCTGCGTTTCCAGGCAGGACACCATGGTTAGAACAAGAAACCTTTACATATAAAAGAGACCACAATTCTTAAGAGGCTTATACTAACCCTTTTTTGATGTCAGACAGTGGGATAATAATAATTAGAAGCTGCAAACATGGGTGACAGTGCCACTCTGCTTTTCTGTTGTAGACAGTGATATTAATTTTGGAAGGCTGGTTAGCAGACCTGCTTCTGAGGGAATGACATTGAGGGTGGAAGACCTTGTAAAGAAGTATTTTCAGACAGCAGAGAAGGTACCTTTCTACTTTTTATGATTTTAATTTTTTTTAATAGAGTAGTCTTTACTTTCTTAATAAAGTAGTGTACCCTTGAAAACCTGGCATTCACCAAGACATGAATTTGTGTATAATTGTATATGAATTACTATAATTGTATATGAAATACTATATGAAGTATGTGTCTTAGGTTAGCAAGTAACTCTTGTATGCAGGTTGTAGAGGGTATGTGAACACATGCTGGTTTGAGAACATCATGGTAACTCTTCATGTAAGCTTGTGGTGTCTCCCCTGTGCTGAATGATGTGTCACGTTCTTACAGGAGAAGTGTGAGGCAGCATGCTCAGAGGGAAACGCTACCTTTACCTACTAGAGGGTCAGTGTGAGACAGTACCACTTACTATTGCCAACTGCCTTGGAGTAACTTGTTACTTTGCAGTACTTTTGTGTTCTCAGACAGTGCAATTCTGCATTATATTTAAAGTGGAACAGGGTGAAGGAAGAGAGCTCCTCAACAGTTTGCATTCTCCCCAACCTTTCATTGAACTTGATTTAGTTCCTTTTCCCCATCCCACAGCACTAAAGTCAGTGAGTCAGAAACTCAAATGCTTAATCTAGATGGTCTACCATACTTAAAAATCCACTTCAGAACACATATTATTGAAAGCCAGCAGAGCAAGGATTCCTGAGGTATAAAGATTCCCCAGATTGTATCGGCAGCACTCAAATACAGGGACCAGTAACTGAGCTGTCTATACAAGAACATATAAACAAGTTGGGGAAATGGTTTAAAGGAGGCAGTTGCAGAAAGGGATGAAAAGGAATTAAAAGCAAAATCTATTTTTCATAGAATAGAATGCCCTATTTTGACACTAATACCCCTCCCCATGTGATCTAGGAGTGGCATGTGCTTTAAGTACCACCTGCTTCTGAACTAGTCACTTTGGATTCTCCATCACATTCAGAAGGCAAACAGCCCATCAAGGGCATGATTCATGGCATCCTGACAGCACTTAACATAGAATCATAAAATGGCTTAGGTTGGAAGGAACCTTAGAGATCATCTACTCCCAACTCCTCTGACATGGGCAGGGACACCTCACAACTAGACTTGGACTAGACTGCCCAAGGCCTTGTCCAGCATGGCCTTGAACACCCCCAAGGAGGATGCATCCACAATTTCCCTGGGCAGCCTATTTCAGAGTCCCACCACCTGCGTACTGAAGAACTTCTTCCTAAGATCCAGTCTAAACCCACTCTCCCTCAGCTTAAAACCATTCTTTGTCCCACTGTTAGACACTCTTATGAGAAGTCTCTCCCCAGTCTTCCTGTAGGATCCCTTCAGATATTGGAAGGCAGCTCTAAGGTCCCTACGGAGTCTTCTCTTGTCTGAACAATCCTAGCTCCCTCAGCCTATCCTCATAGTAAAGGTGTTCCATCTTTGTGGCCCTCCTCCGGAATCACTTCAGCAGCACTGAGTCCTTCTTATGATGAAGACACCAGAACTATAGACAGTATTCAAGGTGGAGTCTCACAAGATCATGTGCCTAAGGTTAGATAGGATGATACAGCCCAACATCTATTAAGACTTGAAAGAGTCCATTGATGTTCTGGGAAGGCTTGCAGTGGGGGGTTAACAAGTTAAAAGAAAGAGGGACTGCAAAGCATATTGTGCGCCAAAATATGATGATAGAGATATTAAATGTTCTGTTAAGGTAGCACATGCTTCAGGTTCTGCTAGACACCTGATCTTGTCTGAGTAAGGAAGGGAGAGAGTCTTTGGGTCACAGTCACAGGGCTGTGTTTGGATGTTCAAAAGATGTTAGACCAAAAATAGCTAACATGTACCAGACTGTTCAGTTCCACTGATGAGTCCTGGTAATTAAAATCACTGTGATTTGTCTCTTTAGCAAGGGTTTTTTTTTAATTCAGAAGGAAGCTTAATTGTTAAAAGTCATGACATCATTACAATCAGTCTTTAAGATGTTTCTTTTCTTGTAAACTTCTTATTTTCTAATAGCTGTAAAATTTGTTCCTCTGTGTAGCATCAATTCAGAGAAGGTTTTATTGTTTGATGCAACCGTGAAAACCATTTTTAAAGGACAGCTTGAATAGAATAGAATCAGCCAGGTTGGAAGAGATCTCCAAGATCATCCAGGCCAACCTATCGCCCAGCCCTATCCAGTCAACTAGACCATGGCACCAAGTGCCTCATCCAGTCTTTTCCTGAACACCCCCAGGGACGGTGACTCCACCACCTCCCTGGGCAGCCCATTCCAATGGCAAATCACTCTCTCTGGCAAGAACTTCCTCCTAACATCCAGCCTATACTTCCCCTGGCACAACTTGAGACTGTCCCCTTGTCCTATTGCTGGTTGCCTGGGAGAAGAGACCAACCCCCACCTGGCTACAACCTCCCTTCAGGTAGTTGTAGACAGCAATGAGGTCTGCCCTGAGCCTTCTCTTCTCCAAGCTAAACAACCCCAGGTCCCTCAGCCTCTCCTCACAGGGCTTGTGTTCAGGCCCCTCACCAGCCTTGTTGCCCTTCTCTGGAAAAAGAAAGATCACAGATCACTAATATGCATATGTAATGCTTTTTACTGAGAAATTATCTGTGCTGTGATTTAGAGACAAAAGAAAGGACTGTTTAACCATTGTTGTCCACGTGGAAGATTCATTCTCAGGATGTTTCTTACCTATTGGGAAGAAGTGTAGAAGAGAGAATGGCTGCAAAACACCACTGGTAGCATCTGCCACTTGAACATCTATAGCAATGCCTTAATGTAGAACACTTTGATGAGTATCATCTCACTTGAACATGTGAGAACTAGTAGCATTTGATGAATTGCATCTCAGTAAATTTCAGCTTAACAGCTCTTAATTCTTCCTAATTATAGTTTATCCTGTTTTGTCATAACTGCCATTTTTCAGTGTTAAGAATTTTGCAGTAAAACTAAGCAATTTAGCATCTGTAATACTTTAGGGCCTGTTATTAATAATGGGTTTATTTCT
Source organism: Tricholaema leucomelas (assembly GCA_013400475.1). Classification (NCBI taxonomy): domain Eukaryota; kingdom Metazoa; phylum Chordata; class Aves; order Piciformes; family Lybiidae; genus Tricholaema lacrymosa; species Tricholaema leucomelas. Next base: position 260,001 of record WAAF01015788.1, read on the forward strand.
CTACACGTTGATCTTAAGTTTAAAAAAAAGAAGGGACTAGGAGAGAATAGTTTCCCTTCTCTCAGCAATCCATTTTAAACAAATTGTTTTAGATAAAACTGGCACCGTAGTTTCATTATGAAACTTTATTTCTTTGACAAATGTGGAAGATACTCTAGTAAGTAGAAGTAACGTGCCAGTAGCAAGAGGGTTGTAACTATTATATTTATGTTATAAATAACATGTTTGCTTATTGCCTAGCTTTCATCTGACATCTCCAGTGCACATTGCTGGTTTTGGAACCAACTTAATGTAATGTTTATCTGAAGCAGTAGCAATATTACTCAAGTTTCTTTGATGTCAGATGCTTCTTAATAAAACATTTTCCCCAATTATACAGAAAGTACAGCTTTCATTACTAACTGAAAGAGGCATGGGAGAAGCAGTGCAGGAGTTTGTGGACAAAGAAGAAAAAGATGCCATAGAAGAGTTGGTGAAATTTCAACTAGAAAAAACACAGAGGTTTCTTAAGGAGCGTCGCACTGAGGCAGAGGAGGAAAAAATAGATGAGGAGGTAATATTCTATTAATGTTAATTTCTTGGGAGAAGGTAAGACAAAAAATGGGACAAAAGTGCTCAAACCTGATTTTATAGATTTGGCTGTGTGGATCATGTGCAACACTCTCCTCTAGATACTTTCTGAAATGAATAAATATGGCGATGAAGTTTCAAATATGTAGTTTAAAAGCTTGTATTGAAAATGGGATCTATGTGCTTATACTGATTCTCACTTTATTTGCACATGCATGCATAGGGTCACTCTAATATATGTAGAGATATATATAGATACAGATTTTTAGTTTTTAAACTATGAAAAAGATGGTAGATGTAATCTCTTAGCTTTTTTTTCATATGGCCTTGGGTAAGAGAACAAGAACAGAACAAACATAAAGGAAGCTTATCCTTCAGGTGCTCTTTTAGCTTCTAACTACCTGCAGCTCAGAGTCTCCCAGAGACAAACCTGATTTATGTGTGTCTAGTAACCCTTGCTGTCTTCTTGTGACGGAGGGGGAAATCTGCCCTTATCACCCGTTTGTGGCGAAGGGGAGAAATTAACTAATGCGAGAGAATATTTATAAAAATGTATATATTTATTAAACTTCAATGTTTGTCAACTCTCGCCACCCCCAACCACTGAACTTATAATATTAATATTTATTCGTACACGGTTATGAAGACATTAAGGGTATAATCACAAATGGCTAATAAATATAATACAATGACTAGCATAGGACTATTAACAGAGTTTTCCCCGTGGCTACTGCCGCTTGGGGTCTATATACTGTTTGCCCAGCAGAGTGGGCTGAAAGTTTTCTGCTCTGTGGCAGGCACAATAGGAATTAAAGAGATATTTACTCACTATTTTGACTAATTATAAATCACCCTCCGGGCTACGCCACAGCCTCTGTAAAGTGTCCAACTCCTTAGGGTCTTCGCCCGTGGACTCCAGGGCTGGAATACTCCCGGCTTCAGGGGTGATAGCCTCTCACCCGTAGCTGCTGGGTCCCTCCGGCGGCTGCGTCCAGGGAGCTCGTAGGCAGCACTTGCAGGTGCAGATGTGCAGACGAATAGGTCTGCTCCTGGTATCTCGTGGCTGTGGCACACACCAGGGAATAAGGCAATGGGCGTGCAGAGGGATGCACGGCTGCACGGGGAGTCTGAGCTCCGTAAAGGCAGGCTTGAGTGCATGCACCGGCGAGCGAAAGAGGAAAACGCTGCCATGTGAGTGCACCTCTATTTATGAACTGTGGGCCGAGATCAATGGTCTCATTGGCCACCAATAACCAATCGGGCTTGCAGTCAGCCAACCTTGCCATAATAGACAAGGAGCCACAGGCCTGGACTTTCCAAACATGGGGCTCACATGGGCCTAGCACCCGGCAAGCGTGAGCTGAGCATGTGGGGGCTTCCACAACCTAAAGCCTGGGCAGGCCAGACTCCACGTGGCTCCAGGCCCATTGTGCCCCTCTGTGCTGGCCATGTGCTCACCCCTGACTAAAAGCAGGAAAAACATGTCCAGGCAGAGCAAGGCATATGCAGGTCTGATTCCGGGCCTATGGGCCCTCCACGACACTTCTGTGTCAATTTGTTGAGATTCCACATGAGCCTGTGTATTCAGTTATAATATTAAAGCCTTATATGATAGCTTCTTCTGCAGCTTAGCTGTGTGCTGTGTATATAATGCTTTGTGGAGAGAGAAATGTTGCACCTACCTGATCTCTTGCTGATTGCTTCAATTCGTGAGGGGTTGTTTGGGGGTTTTGTGGTTTATTTTTGTCTTGTTTATTTGTTTCTTGGTTTGTTTGTTGGTTTTTTTTTCCTGTCCTTTGGACTAGTGTCTTCTTTGCCTCTCATCCAACAAGTTGAGCTTTCTCAGTTGTACATACATTGCAATGTTTGTCTTTTCTCAATATCATTGTTTTATATCTTGCTGCTTCATCTCTATCCTTTCTTTTCCAATTATTAATGTTTCACTGTCCCTTATCAAACTATGCATACTCTCCTTCTTTTGCACATAGTATCTCCAACTTTTCATCACGTTCCAGTCTTTTATCCCCCCCAGTGATGTAGATCCAGCTATTAATAGAATGTGATTTTTTTTAACTGTAAGGAAGCATGGAAAGGCTCTGCACAAACTGTTCAGTTATTCTTGCATTTGTCTTCACCTCTCACATGAGCTTGACTTAACAATTCAACAATCAAGACTTCTCACTTACTGTGTTCTCCTATATGAAATGAACTGTTACTTTGAAGGGAACTCTTTCTTTTTTTTTTTTTATATTCAGGTACGAAAATTCAGAGAGAGTAGGAAGAAGAATACTGAAGAAGAAGATGAGGAAGTTCGTGAGGTAAGTCCTTTGAATTCAGAACATAGGCTGAAAAATGGAATAGTGACTTCTGCATAGGAATGAAGTCTCTTAGCAATACTTCAAAACTGTCCTTAACAAAATGTGCCTGTCTGTACAAGGAAGATTAGTCTTTTCTGAATCCTTAGTGTAGCCTGTGCCTAAGATACTGCTCAGTTTGGCTCTTAAGATCTCCCTTCTCATGCATATTTCTCTACCTGTACATTCAGCCTTTCTTGCTTTGAAGATAGGTTAGATCAGGAAGATGACCTTTAGAGATCTGCCATCTTTGTGAGGTCATCACCAGTGGACTTGCAGATGGGCTCTATTGAGTGATACTGGAACAGACTGGTATTACTGGTAAACCTTTAGGTACCATTCTACTCATCAGCAATCTTAGATCACCCACAGATTCATACCTAGATTGCATGTCTTTCCAAGACACTGGCAGCAATGCTACTCCTTTGTCTCTGCCAGCTGTGTGAGACTGGAATGAAATTTTGAGAAAAATGACACCCAGGATGAGATTCTGTTCTCCTCATCTGAGCTCTTCACGTGAACTAGTTGCCTTAAGCACCCACTGTCATCATGACGATGAAGTCAGTGACACCCAGAGGAGGCTTCCTCTGAGCAGATATGACCTGAGGTATTCAGCAAACTCCAGCTGGCAGTGCATCTCGATTTTGTTTGCAGAGCTTGGCTAACAGCTTTGTATGGCTACATCTAAATTAAACAGACTAAATACTAGTCTTTTTGACAGGCTTCTTTGCCTTTGATAACGTTGTGGATTTGGGTCTTCTAGGACTCAAGTCACAACCAGGATGTAACAGTGGTGCATTTAATGATTTAAGATTCTTGTAGCACTTACTGTTCCATTTCAGGCAATAACCAGGGCTAGAGCACACAGATCGGAGGATTCCGTTCTTGTCGCAGCCTCTAGTGATGAAGAAATTGATATAAGTATGAAAGGCACTGGTGATTCAGATGATAGTCTTCCTGCAACAGTGACCAGGGGAAGAGGTCGGGCAAGAGGTAGGGCAAGAGGGGCAAGAGGACAAAGTTCAACGGCAAGAGGTTCATCACGAAGGGGAAGAGGTAAGAAGAACTACACATTCTTTGCACTGGTATTGTATTGTATAAAGTTGACTGTCTTACAGGGCTTAAGTTGTGACTTTCACAGAGTGATTGAAAGAAAAACAGTTGCTTCCCAGCTACGGAAACATAGTAGACTCTTAACAGTTGTATTGTTGGGAAGCTCTGTAAAGAATAGGGAGAATGTGCAGATTGTTTCTGTCCTAATACAAGAGACTACAAGGTTTCTGGTGACTGAGAAGATGAGGAATTGCCTAAGCAAAATTAATTAACTATCTCCTTAGCTGTCTGTGATTGTGCACTTGATGGTGATAGTGGTATTCCTGTTATATATATAAGGATATATGCAAGTCAAAAAAGAAAAGATGGAGTCTTGCAGTAAGACACTCCTTTGAGTAGTTAGAGGCTGTCTGTGGAGCTTTGAATGCTTGACCCAGAGCAGGTAAGGAGGGCTTTGATTTAAGGAAGAAAATGAAAGGTTAAAGAGAATTGCGGTTTTTAAAGTGGCTTTTGAAGTAGTGGATTGCAAGCGCTAGGTGAGTAGTTGGACTTCATGATCTCAAAGATCTCTTCCAACCTCAACAGTTCTGTGATTCTATGACTGCACTCAGTAGTGATAAGGTGGGGAGAATGACCGAAAGAAACAGGAAAACACTGGTCAGATTTGAATATTGTTCATTATCCCTACAGGAAGCACTACCCAAGAGTCAGCTACTAGCAGCAGAACCTACAGACCTGTGTCTGTGCCTGCCAAGAATATGTCTATCATGGATGGTAGGCCTTTGATCTGTCCATTACTCTTAATCTGCTCTCTCAAATTGCAATGAAAGTTTTTAATGAAGTACCTTGAATGCCTTTGTTTCTGGTAGTCCAGTTCAGCCCTGAGAGATTTTCTTCTGATGCTAATTGATTAGAATAACTAACAGTGATGAGAAAAAGAAAAATGGAGAGGAAAAAAAAAGATGTGTCAGGAACTTCTAACTAGAATGGGACCATCTTACTGTGTCCAGTTCCTTAAGGAATAAGCTCAGAAGGAATGTGACTTAATAGCATGTATTTTATGTAGAGCATTCGTCAGTGAATAAAAGGTTACAAATGTCACTGATTTTTGCACATTAGTAAGCTTTAATCCATTTAGCCTTACTCTGTAGCAAGTTTTGGAAATGCCAGTTTTCACTAGGGAAGAGAAACTGACCTGTGATTTAAGCTGTAGATGAGAGTAGTCCCTTCTTGGTACAGAGGACAAGCTCTGAGGAAACAGCAGAGATAACCTGAGTATTAAAAAGAAATATCCTGCTCACAAATCCATAACTGAATCTCACACAAAATATACTCAAAGGTAAAATATACTCAAAGGTAGACACAAGTTTTTAATTAAACAAAATCAGCAAAGTTTTAAATGGATGAGCAAATTACCTAAAATACTGCAGAGAAGTAATTTTTAGCAGATGTGTTGCTGTTTAAACTGTTTGACATACAAGAATATCAATTACAGTGACGTTTTTTATCTTCCTCTTAACCGAAGTTACTGAAGATTTTTTTCAGCCAGGCTGGGAAGCAGCTGCTGCTGCTGTACAAAGAGTTAAATCCCTGGTAGTCAGACTCTAGCAAAGGCTTAATTTATGTTTTAGTTTGGGTTTGAGGAGCTTTGTTTTCTTTTACAGGGTATTTTGCAGGGACATGCATGTAAGCAAGTCTTAAAGTAAATAAATAAATGAGAGCACTTGAAAAATGTGGCATTTGTTTTATTCCAGCCTTTAGGTCTTTTAAACCAGAGGCCTCCTTGAATTCATCTAAATCTTACTCTGAGGTAAGAAGCATCTTGCATGAATAAAGTTACACTGCCTTTTGCTGCCTTCTGACTGGAAAAATAAATGCATGATGAAAGCATTAGCCTAAGCCAGCAAATCATCTCGGGCTACCAGTTTCAGCAGTAAGTTTCTACATGTACATACAGCACTTCTGCTACTGAGACAGACTGAGAGAGTTGGGGCTGTTAGTTTGGAGAAGAGAAGGCTCCAAGGAGACCTGAGTGTGGCCTTCCAGTATCTTAAAGGGGCCTATAAAAAAGCTGGTGAGGGACTTGTTAGGATGTCAGGTGGTGATAGGACTAGGGGGAATGAAACAAAACTAGAAGTGAGTAGCTTCAGATAAGATGTCAGGAAGAAGTTCTTCACCATGAGGGTGGTGAGACACTGGAACAGGTGCCCGGGACGCACCAGGGGAAGCCTCATCCCTGGATGTTTTTAAGGCTAGACCTGATCAGGCTCTGAGCAGCCTTATCTAGTGTGTGGTGTCCCTGCCCATGGCAGAGGGGTTGAAACTGGATGATTGTTGAGGTCCCTTCCAACCCTGACAATTCTATGATTTGGAGACTATTACTACCTGTTTCTCGCTACAGGGTTTGGCTGAGGAAAAAATGAAGACTTTAATTTGTGACTACAGTATTAGACACAGAGTGTATATAGATAAGTATTTTGAGGGGATTCTGCATGGTCAAAGATTTGAAGAGCAAAACTTGTGCAGTATTTGCACATTGTAGAGTTCTAGCCTGGAGCCTTGTCAAGTGTGTATTGTAACTAAGTAAGTGTATATAGTTGGAAAAAAGTCCCCAAGGTTCTGTGCTATAGTACTGTAGTATTATGCACTGTGTCTCTGTAAGAATCAGTTCTGTGGAAAAGCTTTATAATTTTTTTTTCCAGGAAATTATAGATGATGACTCTGATATGGAAGAGATTTCTATTGCTCCTTCTTCCAGAGTAAATAAAAGGTCAGTATGTTTACTTCATGACAGTCTGATCAGCAGTCAGCAGAGTCCAAGGATCTGATCCAGTAACTGGGAAAAAAAAAAAACAAAACCAGATTATTGTGAAAGTCATTACACAGCTTAGAGAATTTATATAACTTTTTACCTGTTATTATGGGTGATCATTCTGGAACAATGATTTGGTCTACTAATAGCAGCTAGGTCAGAGCTTTAGAATTAATGTTAGTTGGAGAATTTGGATTTCTACTTACTGTTACTGGAATATTAATCTCTGTATGGTAGTCCAAATCTGAATTGAAGGAAAAGTTATGTCTAATAACTGAGAACATGCTGATGCCTTTTTTTTTCTCTATGTTTCAAGGGTGTCAGCTACATCTTCATTTAGTAAAAGAGGTTCACAAAGCCAAACATCTAGAGGAGTTGATTTTGAGTCAGATGAGGTATGGTATTTAATGGTCTTTTTTATTTTGCATAAGTTTCTGCAGCTCACTGTTTTACAGCTGTTTGATTAAACCACTTCAGAGTGAAATGGATTTTTTTTTCTCACTAACCAGATTAGATTATTGCACCAGCTTTAATCAGGCTGTGTGCAAAATCAGCAAAAATAAGGCTGGGCAACACCTCAGGAAAACATCCAGTCCGTCCTTTTTCCCTTCAATTCTTACTGAGTTAATTGTCATTCCTGCAACATGTGGAATAGTTGCTTTGCCTGGAGAAGAAAGTAACAGGCTCTTCTAGTAGTTGGATAGAGCCTTTTATTTGTTTAAATATTGATTTTTTTGTAAAAAGGCAAAAATTATTATTTTTCCATTTACAAATGGCTGTTTTCCTCCAGGGCACTTTATTGTTAGAAATTATATAAATGCACATGAACAAAAAATTAAAACATTCCCTTCAAGTTTAATATGTCTGGTTTTACAGGATTTATTTGAACTGCTAAGAAATAGCTTCTTCTACAATTGAACAAGTAGAACTTCATTCACAGTTATGTGCTGAGTAGAACAGGCATTATGCTGTCAAGCAGCCCCCAGTTTGCTTTCACCAACTAGCAGACTGTCATGTAACAATGTCACTTCTTGACCACTTCAGAGGAAATGTTACCTTTTTTTGTCCCTTCTCTCCACTGTGCACTCTCTTCTCGTACCTGAGGTGCAAAACTACATCTTTGACTGAATATGTGAAAAGGAACAGTATTTTTCAGTAAATGATGCGTGGTATAAATGTGGACATAACTTCTTCGAGATGTGTGCTGTTCACAATGATAACACTCTCCTAGGTTGCACCTGACATGCAAATTGTTCCTCACTTCAGAGTGAGGAAACTGAGTTCTGTCAACTCAGTTTCTATTCTTTGCCCATTTGTGATCTGAAGTTCTTAATCAAGGGGTAATCTCTTTCATATCAAAACCAACAAAAGCATGTCACAAAACATGACATGATGTGACCAGACTTCCTAGTTTGATCTGAAGGTGATTTGATTTTTTGTAACTCAGAATACATTCTAGTAACCCCTGTCTGGTTTGCAAATTGCAGGATGAATTTGATCCGTTTCAAACCACAGCAACATCAAGAAGAAATAAGTGATTTCTGGTTCGCTGCACAAGAGAGACTGAAAGTTAGTGAAGAAAATGGAAAGCAGTTTGCAAGGCATTCTCTGTGTGACATGTCTCTGTAAATGGTGGTTTGCCTTCTATTTTTACTTCTATGGAATAGTTTTTAGTTTTGGGCTTTGTATTCTTTTTCAGTGGCACCAAACTGAATATCACTCAGGTGTTGCATTGCTTGATGCATTAGACTAGAATGTCTTATAATACAAAGTACTGCCCAAAACTGCAGGTTCTTCCTAATGCTTCTAAAAGTCTATTTTCTTTCTGGGATGATAATGTAAATAACAGTAATATGTTTTATAGAATACTCAGCCTCTTGGGCTTGACCTTTGCAGAGAACTAAATTTATAGTAGCGTGTAAGTATGCATATGGACACAGACTTGGTCACCATAATAAAACTTTGCAGTTTTCTACAAATGCAGTTGAAAATTCTGAAGAGTAATAGTTTGATCAAAAAATACAGTTTTCAATGATGAAGCCAGAAAATGGTCTAACACTTTCAACTCCTCTAGAAGAATAAACCCACTCTTGCAGTGTTACTAAACATCATAGTATAGAGGAAGGAATTTTGCTCTCTATTTCAAGAAGTGCCAAAGACTTCAGTTTGAATTGCTTTGTCAGTTTTCACCCTGGAAGTAAGGTAGTTGTAAGGCCTAGAACCCCAGAGCTTCACAAGGGATGCAGCTTGAAGAATAAAACAATTAAGCTGGAAATGGGCAGGATGTTACCTCTTACCTTTTTTTGTAGTTAACATATGTGATGAGTTGACTCTGGAAGGACACTAAGTACACTCAAAGCTGCTCTATCCTTCCCCTCCTTGGCTGGACAGGGAAGACAAGATACAAGGAAAGGTTTGTGAGTTAAGGACAGAGAGAGATCACTCACCAATTACCATCGTGGGGAAAAAAAATAAACCTAACTTAACCAATCAAGTCAGAGAATGACGATGAGAAATAAAGCCAAGTCTTAAAACTGCCTTTCCCACATCCCACCTCTTTTCGTGAGCTCTCTTCCTTCACTCCTGATTTTTCTGCCTCCTCTCCACCAAGCAGCAGAATGGTGGTTGCTTCATCATGTTGTTTCTGCTGCTCCCTCATTGGAAGGCAAATTCTTCGTGCTCTTCTCCTGGTCCAGCATGCTATACCTTTGAATTTTCACTTCCTCCTTCAAGGAGATGGGATTGGACAGTTCTATTTGGCTCTCACTGAACCTGTCTTACTATTTGCAGTCTTACTGTTTAAAATCAGTCAGAGTTGGAAGGGGGTTGACCACAAGGATCATCTACTTCCAACCCTCCTGCCATGGGCAGGGACACTCTACCCTAGAGCAGGCTGCCCACAGCCCCATCCAGCCTGGCCTTAAATACATCCAGAGATGGAGCCTCAACCACCTCCCTGCAAAACCCATTCCAGGCATTGCTCTCACCACTCTCATGCTGAACAACTTCTTCCTCACATTTGGTCTGAACCTACCCACCTCCAGCTTTGCTCTGTTCCCCCTAGTCCTGTCACTCCCTGGTAGCCTAAAAAGTGCCTCCCCAGTTTTTTTGTAGGCCCCCTTCACATACTGCAAGGCCACAATAAGGTCAGCTTGGAGCCTCCTCTTCTCCAAACTGAACAGCCCCAACTCTTTCAGCCTGTCCTCATAGCACAGGTGCTCTAGCCCTCTGATCATCCTCGTGGCTTTTCTCTGTACATGCTCCAGCATGTCCACATCCTTCTTGTAATGGGAGCTCCAGAACTGGATGCAGTACTCCAAGTGGGGTCTCACCAGAGCAAAGCAGAAGGGGAGAATCACCTCCCTCAACCTGCTGGCCACACAACAGAAGAGTTTGTTGTGCTGTAGCAGGGGACCTAAATTAGCCTTGAGCTTCCTGAAAACTTCCATTAGAATGATCAACACCAGAGATTTCTTAGAGCTTAATAGCAACTTAAAAAGCACTGCTATCACTAAGGGTATCAGCAAATAATGTGATAGTCTGGCTCTTTCATAAGGGCCGTCAAAGCTATAGTACTACCTATGCAATTAAAAAGCTTCTGTAAGTACCCTTTAAGTTTAGATACTGTTTGTCAGCAGACTGTTACTGTTAGGTAAATAGTGAATGTCTGCACTGAATCTGAGGTACTTGACATTTTTTAAATGCTTTGCTGCTTTATGTTGCTCTCTCTGTGCTGGGCCTGGTTGGGGTGGAGGTAACTTTCCCCATACAGCCCATGAAGGGGACTGTGTTTGTAGCTACGAGAGTGTTCATTCCACACCAGCTCCACAGCATCAAGGCTGTCTCTCCAATGCCATCACAAAGGCCAGTAGGGTGGTGGTGGGCAAGAGGTTGAGACTACAGAGCCAAGACAGCTGACTACAACTGACCCATGAGGGATGTCCCACACCATATGATTTGCTCAGCAATTAAAGCTGAAGGAGGTAAGAAATAGCTTTGGTATTAAGGTGTTTGTCTTACAGAGCAACCACTAGATGTACTGAGATGGCTGGATGTTTCCTGCTGATGGACAGAAATAAAATCTATGCCTTACTTTCACACACAGACTTTGCCTTTTTCTACTAAACTGACTTTATCCATCAGTTTTTAACCTATTTTTCTCCCTCTGTTCTGCTAAGGATGGAGAATAAGCGGCTTGGTAACTTCCAGGCCACCTATCCCAGGCAAGTTCAAAAATACAGTGAATCCACAGTAGTGGGAGAAAGATTGTTCCCAGGGAAGTGACAGGGGTGAGGGGTAGGGGGGCTGCACACTCTGCTGTTATTTCAAATAAAACCAGGCATTATTCCTTTTTTTTTTGTACTTCTAAATTACATTTTTTAATGTGTCTGGGTCTAATTTTTTGTTTAATATTCCTCTTAGAACCTAATTGTTTTTTTCACCAGGCCTGCTCCCTATTTTTTTCTGATTAGGTGGAGTGCTGTTGCACAGATGGTTTTGATGATGTTTTGGGGTAACCTGAATTCTCAAGCTGTGTAGCTCTTTTTCAAACACTAAATATTGTTCATTCTGTAAACTTCATCATTTCACAGATAACTTCTACTAAAATCAAGCACAGCCTACCAAATCCTGACTTTCTTGTGCAGCTGCTCCCTCTCCTGTCACTGGCTGCAGCTAATGGTAGAGGAAGAGTGAAGTCAGCAGGAGCAGGTAGCAAGCTGACATCTGCTACAGCCAGCCACCTACAGGTGAACTGTTTAGACAGTTCATACTAGGATATGTTTAAATGCAAACCAGAAGGAAGATGGGAGGCAGAGAAGGTTACACATTAGGCATGAGAGACATGACCCAGGGAGCTTCCACCGTGCTTTTTCTGTGACCCTTCATGAGTATTTTGAGTGGGCCTGCTTGGTGTGTGGTGGGACCACAGGCTGCTGAGTCTAACTTGGATGAGCGTGAGCCAGGGAAGAACGTGCTCCATGGGAAGAGATTCCTATCCTTCCCCATTCTGTCTGAGAAGGTGAGGAGAAGGCCCTCTGCTCTCCTGGCTACATGTGCAGAAATACCTGGTAGAAACCAACAATTACATCAAGGAGACATCAACAGACAAAACCTAATAAATTTTGATGGAATATGGATTAGTGTACAGGGCAGCAGGATGATGTGGAGGAGTTGCAGTTTGAGTGTCTGAAGATGCTTTGGATGGCATCACGGGAAAGGAAAAAGACTGGGAGGTGCTGGAGCAGCCCAGCAAGAAGGGGGACATATGCCACCAATCACTTTGTTCTCATCCCAAACCCACACCAGAACACTGCCCTGTTCCCCTTTCTGCAATTTCCCTGGGCCTTTATGTTGTATTGTGAGACTGCTTTCCTTGCAGCATCGGATCAGGGCTGTCATCACTGTCAGACACTTCTGAGCTGGACACAAATTTCTTCTCTCTGAATGGTCACAGGCGATTGCCACCTTAGCAACTCCAGTGGGATTGCTTGAAGGCTTCTTCTGAAATAGGCAAACCACCCAGAGAACTCAAATTGGACAACCTTGTGGAACAAAGAGATGCCAGCCGCCGTTTTCAGAGGAGCATCGTTGACTGGCTGTGCCACTTGTCCTGCTGCAATCGGGTCCTGAGCAGCTGTGAGTCAAAGCAGTCTGGTTTGCTGAGGGAGTTGCAACACTTCCTTAAGTGTTATTTTCACCAATAAATGCCCAGCTTATAATAAAAGCTTTTCATATGGTGGTCTTTGTTTAAACATTATAAAAAGCCTTCAATGTATAAAACCTGCTGTGGCAGGATCCACCCAAGGAGATCTGTCCCCAGCAGAGGGGCAGCAGCTCACCTGTACACTCTGAAGAGGCACACCTTTCTGTGCTGTGTAGGATTTGTGGCTCTTGGTGTTCTGATACTGATTTTAGATGCCTTACTGTGTTTTGGACAGGGAACATGCACGTTGCCACCTCCTTGATGCTTGGGTCCAGTTATGGCTTCCTTTTTGCTCTGGATACTTGACTCACTGGGCTGGGGCATCCTGTCAGCCCATGTAATCACTTCTTTGTAACCATCTCTGTATTTCTACAAACCCTAGAAAGCAGAGTTTTACATAAAACTTCTCATTCCTTTGGTGAAGAGGAAATCCCTGCCAAAAGAAAGCTTAAGTATCTCTATCCCTCTGAGGGAAAAAAAAGGTCTCTGGACATTTTCCCCTCAAAATACAGTGAGATTTTCACAGTATCACAGTATCACCAAGGTTGGAAGAGACCTCACAGATCATCAAGTCCAACCCTTTACCACAGAGCTCAAGGCTAGACCATGGCACCAAGTGCCACGTCCAACCTTGTCTTGAACAGCTCCAGGGACGGCGACTCCACCACCTCCCTGGGCAGCCCATTCCAGTAGCCAATGACTCTCTCAGTGAAGAATTTTCTCCTCACCTCGAGCCTAAACTTCCCCCGGTGCAGCCTGAGGCTGTGCCCTCTTGTTCTGGCACTGGCCACCTGAGAGAAGAGAGCAACCTCCTCCTGGCCACAACCACCCTTCAGGTAGTTGTAGACAGCAATAAGGTCACCCCTGAGCCTCCTCTTCTCCAGGCCAAACAATCCCAACTCCCTCAGCCTTTCCTCATAGGGCTGTGCTCGAGGCCTCTCCCCAGCCTCGTCGTCCTTCTCTGGATACGCTCAAGCATCTCAATGTCCCTTCTAAACTGGGGGGCCCAGAACTGAACACAGCACTCAAGGTGTGGTCTAACCAGTGCAGAGTACAGGGGCAGAATGACCTCCCTGCTCCTGCTGACCACACCATTCCTGATGCAGGCCAGGATGCCATTGGCTCTCCTGGCCACCTGGGCACACTGCTGGCTCATGTTCAGGCGGGTATCAATCAGCACCATTTTATTCACCATTCATCTGTTACCCACCTATTCTATGCTAGTTGCCAAGTGTCACATTGAAACAGGCTTGAAACTTGCCTGCCAGACTCTCAGAACTGAGCTTAAATGGCTGTGTCCTGGGAGAGAGCAGAGCTGCCACATGCAGCTTATTGATAAACAGCACTGAATTTGCATGAGCTGGGAGTGGAGAAAAAGGGTGCTGGCGGCTGAAGAGATTGATTTGCCTTTCTCACAGATGTGCTTGTCTCGGAGCAGCTCCTGGGGAATGACTGCGTAGAAAAGCAGCACGTCAGAGCAGAAACAATGTCACACAGCCCAATGACTGCAGAAGATCCCGGCTCAGAGCTTATCTAGGGGTATAAAGCTGTTTGAAGGAGCCAAAGGCGCTGCAAGCCGAGCAGGAGGGGGGCATGCCCGAGTCTGCAGCCCGTGGGCACGCCTGGGCTGAGCGAAGGGAGGCTGTTTTACCAGCACACGGACTGAGCTCTGCTCTGCTTCTAAATTGGAGAAGCAGAGCAACGGTTCAGAGATGTTGTCCTGTTTTGTCTGGCTTTCTCTCCCCAACTTGGTTAACACTTTTGTAACCTCAGGAAAGTTGTACCTTAACGGGAGCCTGGAGAAGACTTCTCTAATCCCAAACATCTCCGGTTTGTTTTCCTGGGATAATGACAGCCTGGCCGACTGGCAGAGCTTTGTGGGCAGGAGCCGATATGGAGCAGAGTCGCAGAGCATCATGGTGAAAGCCCTCCTCATCACAGCCTACTCCTTCATCATGGTTTTCTCCGTCTTCGGCAACATCCTGGTCTGTCATGTTGTCATCAAGACCAAGGGCATGCACTCCGCCACCAGCTTGTTCATTGTGAACCTGGCTGTAGCTGATCTCATGATCACGCTCCTCAATGCACCTTTTACACTGGTAAGTCTGGGGCAGAGATGTCCTAAAGGCATCACAGTTACTTTGGTAGCCTTTTCTTCTCTATGCTGCTGTAGGCAGTGCATGGATGTTCTGCAGACACCTGTCCAGTCCCAATTACAGGGACTGGAGTTATCTTTGGATAACTGTTACCTAGTTGAAGAGCTGAAATTACCCATTTGTTAGAAGTAGCCCCGGGAGTACTTGAACAATAAGAGCATCATAGTGATTACTTACTGCTTTGTAGTATCTGGTCTTTTTTGTTGGGATTCTTTTCCCCTTCTCTGAAGTATTTCCAAGGTAATACAATGAACCTCTTGGAAAAAAAGATTTGTGCTCACCATCATTTCGCAAGATGTGTTGAAAAGCTCTGCTTTGCTTTGAGGTAAGATAAGGCACATAGGCCAGCCCTATCCTGTGAGGAGAGCTTGACAGGGAAAAGCTAATGTATTGATTCAATAGTTAGACTGTGGAAGGACACCCTGTGAATAAAACAGCATGAGCATCTTTGATACTGCACTTCTGTGTTGTCCTGGAGGATATTGCTGTGCCACTGAGCAGCACTTAGCCATCTCTTCAGGGTTCAAAAGCCAGCAATTATACAATTACACAAAGGACCTGATACATCTTTTACATAGCACAAGGAATCATGTGCTGGAGGTGTCTCAGTTATCTATAAACATGGGGAGGTGTGTAGGGGTGCACAAAACTAACAGCATTCTGGTTTCAGGCTCGTTTTGTGAACAGTACCTGGATATTTGGGCAGGGGATGTGCCACGTCAGTAGGTTTGCACAGTACTGCTCCCTCCACATCTCTGCTTTGACTCTCACAGCCATTGCCGTGGACAGGCACCAGGTGAGAGCTCTCTGAACCAGACAGAGTGTAACCTTGGTGGGGCACATGAGAATGCCAAATAAGAAAGGCTGATCCCATGTCCTTTCCTTTTCAGCTTCCAGATTAATGTAAGATGCATGGGGAGCTGACAGGGCAGGGGAGTTCTTGCTGTCAGATCATAGAATCACAGGCTTAACTTGGAAGGGATCTTAGAGATCATCTATTCCAACCTGTCCATGGCAAGGATGCCTCTCAACTAGACTCAGCTTCTCAAAAGCCTCATCCAACCTGGCCTTAAACACTCCTGGGCAGGAGGAAAGATAAAATGGAAAAAATCAAGCCCTCATCAAGGTGGGAGGTGGGAGATGTCCATTGTCATGTGGTTGTTTCCAGGCAGGGAACCGAACCTTTTCTGCAGTAGTTAATTCAGTAGTTCTCAAACAAAGAGGAGGTCCAAGATATTGACAGGAATTCACATGGGCAGCTCTTCTCTGTGTGGTTTGTCCAGCACCATGGATGTAGGCACATCCCAGTTAGCTTCTGCAACTGTGTCTCACTTTGCTTCGGAATGTCTCATCTCTTGTTATCTTGAATACTGGAGAGCTGACTGTAGCCCACTGCTGTTTGTTCCAAGCTGAGCTGTGGTTTGCTGTTGATAATAGCTCAAAACTGGGGGCAGTTGGACACTATCAGTGTGGAGTCACCTAACAACCACACAAAACAGTTAACAGATGACATTTTCTGCTGAAAAGCTTATTTCTAGAAAGTGCACTGGCTGTCAGAAGTGTTGCTAGAGATGATCTGCTCAAGGTCCAGGGAGATATGGTTAAATCACAAAACTGTGGTTCTTTGGGTCACTGGTATTGAAGACTCTGAAATTTTTTCCCCTTCCCCTCTCCCTTCCCTTTCCCCTCCCCTTTTCCCATCCCTTCCCTTCTCTTCCCCTTTCCCTTTCCTTTTCCTCCCCATTTCCCTTCCCTTCTCTTCCCTTCCCCTTTCCCTTTCCTTTTCCTCCCCTTTCCCCTTCCCTTTCCTCCTTCCCTCCCTTCCCTCCTCTTCCCTTTTCCCTTCCCTTTTCCCTTTCCCTTTCCCTTTCCCTTTCCCTTTCCCTTTCCCTTTCCCTTTCCCTTTCCCTTTCCCTTTCCTCCCCTTTTCCCTTCCCTTCCCTTCTCTTCCCTTCCCCTTTCCCTTTCCTTTTCCTCCCCTTTCCCATTCCCTTTCCCCTTCCCTTTCCTCCTTCCCTCCCTTCCCCCCTCTTCCCCTTTCCCTTTCCCTTTCCCTTTCCCTTTCCTTTTCCTTTTCCTTTTCCTTTTCCCTTTCCCTTTCCCTTTCCTTTTCCCTTTCCCTTTCCTCCCCTTTCCCCTTCCCTTCCCCCTTCCCTTCCCTTCTCCCCTCCCTTCCCTCCTCCTCTTACTTGCCCCCTCCCCTCCCTATTATTTTTTCCTTTTCCTTTAAACCAACCTTCTTTCCTTCCTTGCCTTATTTGTATGAATTAAATTGAGCCTGGAAATGAGCACATGTCCAAGCCCCCCTGGTACCCAGCTTTTCTCACCTAGACACAAATACTGAAACATAAGAGTAAGGCTGGGATCTGACTTTACCCACTTCCACTGAGTTAAAAATCAGGCTTTTATGTACAGCTTCAAGTCAACAGGAGCTCAGTGAAGACTGTACTGCTTGCATGCTGGATTTCCACATTAAGTAACAGATTGAATCATAGAATCATAGAATCACAGAATGGTTTAGGTTGGAAGGGACCTCAAGGATCATCCAGCTCCAACCCCCTGCCATAGGCAGGGACACCTCCCACTAGAGCAGCTTGCTCAAGGCCTCATCCAGCCTGGCCTTAAACGCCTCCAGGGAGGAAGCATCCACAACCTCCCTGGGCAACCCATTCCAGTGTCTCAACACCCTCACTGTAAAGAACTTCCTCCTAACATCCAGTCTAAATCTCCCCTCTTCCAGTTTAAACCCATTCCCCCTCATCCTGACATTACCAGACCTTGTCAATAGTCCCTCCCAGCCTTCCTGTAGGCTCCCTTCAGATACTGGAAAGCCACTATAAGGTCTCCTCGAAGCCTTCTCTTCTCCAGGCTGAAGAGCCCCAACTCTCTCAGCCTGTCCTCATAGCAGAGCTGCTGCAGCCCTCTGATCATCTTCGTGGCTCTCCTCTGGACCCGCTCCAGCAGTTCCATGTCCTTCTTGTGTTGGGGGCTCCAGAACTGCACACAGTACTCCAGGTGGGGTCTGAGGAGAGCAGAGTAAAGGGGGAGAATCACCTCCCTTGCCCTGCTGGCCACACTTCTCTTGATGCAGCCCAGCACAGGGTTGCTGTCTGGGCTGCATGTGCACACTGCTGGCTCATGTTGAGCTTTTTATCAACCCAGACCCCCAGGTCCTTTTCCTCAGGGCTGCTCTCAGCCATTCACCACCCAGGCTGACAGATCATATGAAAATAAAAAGATATAATTATTTCCTGAAATGTGGTGGGCCTGAACCTGGGTTTGTTTTGCACAGGTTGTAATGCACCCTCTGAAACCTCGCATATCTACTGCTAAGAGTCTTATCTGTATCTCTATAATCTGGATCATGGCATCCTGTTTTTCTCTACCACATGCTCTCTACCAAAAACTCTTTACCTTTGAATACAGGTAAGGATGTGCTTGGCTTTTCTACTCAGTTTCCCTGGAAGCAAAACTCAGTGGTCATATTTTGGCATCTTCTGCTATTGCAGTCAGACAAATATACACCTACATTCTAATTTTCATCAGATTTCCTTTTGCAGTGGCTAATAGCTTGTCCCTGTTGCTATTCTTATTTATTTTATCTTTATTCTGTCACATTAATCACATGAAGTAGGCTAAGAACCTAGAGGATCTAGCCTGGACTTCCTGCCTCTGGCATTTTACCTGATGTATCAATCTGCCTCTGGCATTTTACCTGATGTATCAATCTGACTCTTTTGGGCAGAGCAGAAATTGGGTAAAACCTAAAACCTAATAGGTTTAAATTTACTTTTTGTCCCTGGAAAAGTGAGGGAAAACCAACCAAACAAAAAAAAAACCCCAACCTCAACAACAACAACAACAACAAAACCAAACACAACAGCCTCAGCTGTAAAATGTCATGAGCCTTGATATTTGGAAAAGTGCTTTAATGAGGGAAAGGGCCTTAATATGTGCAGAGGCTGTTTCTGTTTACCAGAGGCAAAGAATAAAAGACTCCTCCTGTGCAGCTGGAAATTTTGTAATGGATGTAACCCACAAAAGTATCATAAGGCCATGAATGCCCACAAGGAATTATCACCATATGGCTCATGAATTGCTCTATGGCTCAAATCCTTGGGCAGCAGAACTCTGCTTAACTATGGCCCAGGTACATAAATGAAAGGTCTGCCTTCAGGCTTTATGGAAGGACCTCTTTCCCACCCAACTCCTTGTTTCTGATGTGCTTCACCCTCGGTGCCTAGCCGTATGTGCTCTCAGCTCCTGTCTGATGTCGCCACTTGCAGTGAGGAGGTTACCCGGTGCCTGTGTCTGCCAGATTTTCCTGAGCCTGCTGACCTCTTCTGGAAGTACCTCGACCTAACAACCTTCATTTTGCTCTATGTCCTGCCCCTCCTGATTATCTCTGCTGCCTACATGGCAGTGGCCAAGAAACTCTGGCTGCACAATGTCATTGGGGACGTCACCACTGAGCAGTACATTGCCCTTCACAAAAAGAACAAGAAGACCATAAAGATGCTGATGCTTGTTGTCTTCCTCTTTGCAGTCTGCTGGTTCCCCTTGAATTGCTATGTTGTCCTCCTCTCCAGCCAGACCATCCACACCAACAACGCCTTCTACTTTGCCTTTCACTGGTTCGCAACGAGCAGCACCTGCTACAATCCTTTCATCTACTGCTGGCTCAATGACAGCTTCCCATCAGAACTGAAAGCTCTGCTCAACATGTGCAGAAAACCTCCCAGGCCCACAGAACAGAGGCTTGCCTCCACACTCCCATCCTACCAACTGGCTTGGCCAGAAAATGGCAACTTCAAGAGGTTACAGACCTCCCATGTCCTTCCATCAGCCTCCAAAACCCAGTCAGCAAAGACAGACATCTCTGCAGTCAAGCCCATAGTAGCCATGAAGTAAACAGTGGTCCTGGGAAGTCTGTAAGGACTGCAAATAGATTTGGCTGGACATAAAATGGGGGAACTGTGTGGAGCCCTGGCTTACTTAGCAGCTGTGCAGACACTCATGACAAAACCAAGGAGGTTCTGCAGGAGGTAATATGAAAAAGCTGCATGCTTGATGCAGATAGATGGTAATGGTCTGGAACCCTAAAGGGGAGAAGGCAAAAACTTGCCAGAAAGAAACTCACTTTGTCTTTGTGACATTGGCTTTGGACCACCTCACAGCTCGATGACACAGAACTTTTCTTTCATGAGATACAGTCATGAATATTCACAAAACTTTGCTTGACATAGAGAACTAAACCCAAAAATCTGCTTTGGAGAGTGTTGGATATACCATCACCCACAGCTGGAGAACAACTAATTAGACACTGGGTTTGGACTAGGACTTTTTGATCAGAGCACTTCTCATTAGTGTCAAGCTGCAGCTAAAGGATCCCACAGTTTGACTTTTTAATTTGCTTTTGAATGTTGCTCACTCGTTCTGTAAAGCACCTGGGTACTTCTCAGATCAAGCATTTCATAGAATCATAGAATCAGAACCAGTCAGGGTTGGAAGGGACCACAAGGATCATCTAGTTCCAACCCCCCTGCCGTGGGCAGGGACAGCCTACCCTAGATCAGGCTGCCCACAGCCTCATCCAGCCTGGCCTTAAACACCTCCAGGGATGGGGCCTCAACCACCTCCCTGGGCAACCCATTCCAGGGTCTCACCACTCTCATGCTGAACAACTTCCTCCTGATGTCCACTCTGAATTTCCCCACTTCCAGCTTTGCTCCATCTCCCCTAGTCCTGGCACTCCCTGAGAGCCTAAAAAGTCCCTCCCCAGCTTTTTTGTAGGCCCCCTTCAGATACTGCAAGGCCACAATAAGGTCATCTTGGAGCTTCCTCTTCTCCAGACTGAACAGCCCCAACTCTTTCAGTCTGTCCTCATAGCAGAGCTGCTCCAACCCTCTGAGCATGCTCGTGGCCCTTCTCTGTACATGCTCCAGCATGTCCACATCCTTCTTGTGATGGGGACTCCAGAACTGGATGCAGTACTCCAGGTGGGGTCTCACCAGAGTGGAGAAGAGGAGGAAAATCACCTCCCTCAACCTGCTGGTCCCATTTGGGACATTTCATCCCAATTAGGATGCTAACCCTCTGGAATGAGTTGATAAATGAACTAACTGCTTTGAGAGAATAGCTTATATCTCTGATAGTAGTAATAAAGGAGAACCATTTCAGTGCACGATATCCTCTGCTGATTGAACAATTCTGATGCATTTAAAGATGAGTGAAATGGGTCCTCGTGATAGCTAAGAAAATTCGTGTGACTCCAGCTGTCTGGAGTGGTCTGCAGATCCTAATGTTCTTAGCAGAAGAAAATATGATTTTGAGTAATGAAAATAAGTGAGCATTCAAAAAGCTTTAGCTTGGATGGCACAGGAGATCAATAATTCTTTCTGTGCTAAGGAAATCAGCTTGAATATCACAGAAGGTTGCACCATTTCAGCAGTGAAGCGAGAAAAAACTTCTTTTTTATAAATTACTATAAAAAGGAAAAAAGAAAAACAAACCAAATAAAAACCATACAACATTTCCCCCAATGCCCCACAACAAATTCTACTTCTGAAAGAATTATAAACCTTGTCTTTCACACTGAAGTATTTAAAGAGACTGAATAGCCTACTGCTCCTGACACCTTTCAGAAGGTGTTATCAATCTCTCACTTTGAAACCAGTGCTATCCAGTACTACCCTGTGTAAGGGCCCCATGAGTTAGAGTAACTTGCACCATTGATATGCAAAATCAAACTTTTCCTCCTACCCCTTAAACCATGTGTTGTGGTAGGCCTGATAGGCCCCAAATAGGCTTTTACATGTCCTGCCTTGCCTAGGCATGTTCTTCTGCTCCTCCAGAGAGACAAGCGCAGGAAAAGGACACAAAAGAACCTGAAGCCACTGAGTCTGGCCTGCCCAGGGTCCTGTGGTGTAAGGTACACACACTTAGCTTGTGCCTGCCTAGTGCAAGGCCTGTGCTTTTCCCAAATGAGGGAAAATCGAGCCTGTGGCTTTGCCTAATATGGTAAGGTTTGGCTAACTGCCATCCTGATTGGCTGTTCTGTGTCCAAAGGGCAATTAATGTCTGCCCACATTGATAAAAGGAGATAGGCAGGTGAACAACCTGCTTTGGCTTCCCTGCTTTGCTCCCCTGCTCTTTGCTGTGCTCTCTCTGCTGTGCCCAGCCCTGCTGCTATTGCACACTGCCTTATTGCTTGCCTGGTAAACTCCACTGCTGCGAGTCACCAGGAGCAGACACTGGATGCCTGCATGCAATCGGCCTGTGTGGCCAGCATGTCATTGTGCTGAGACTGCACAACATCTGCCTTCTGCACCTGAAGGTCCTGCCTAGAATCCCTGGACATATATAGAGATCATCCAGAAGAAGCCAGGAGACAAGGTCAGAGATTGTCTGCGTCCTTTCCCCAGGAGCCAGGAAGATTCAAGCCTCAACATCCAACAAGACAGAGTCCCCTGAAAGCATTTGGGCACTGTCTGGACTGTGGCTAGCCCCCGCAAGGGTAATAATAATAATAATTTGTGAGTAAATGCTTAAATGCCTCTTTGTAATTCTCTACTGCCCTCTGCCATAGAGCAGAAAGAGCTTCTTGAGCCCATGTACAGGGCAAGCGACGTATTGATCACAAGCGGCATTTGGCCGCGGAACCTTCTCTTCCAGTTCAACAAATGTTTATATATTTTGCTGGTTATTACTAGGTACTGTATTATTATCTGTATAAAGTTTCCATGACGGTGCAAAGAACCGATTCTTATTAAAATTAGTGGTCAGGGGTGGCAAGAGCTCTGATTAGCAACATTAATAAACAATACTAACTTTGGAAACTATCATCTCGCATCAATTAACTTCCCCTCCCCAACACCATGTCCCATTTCCTCTCTTAACATTTGCAACGTATCAGCCCTGAGGTAGTCATGCAGTTGGACTGATTGTTGTAAGCCCAATCCCTTCCCCCCCGCTCCCCACAGGATCACAGGATGTGAGGGGTTGAAAGGGAGCTCCATAGATCTTTGAGTCCAACCCCCCTGCCAGAACAGGACCATAGAATGTAGCTCAGATTGCACAGGAACGCATCCAGACTGGTCTTGAAAGTCTCCAGAGAAGGAGACTCCACAACCTTTCCAGGGAGCATGTTCCAGTGCTCCATGATCCTTACAGTAAAGTTGTTCTTCCTCATGTCGAGGTGGAACTTCCTGTGCTGTAGTTTATACAGACAGAACTGCAGAGGGAAGCAAAAATCCATTTTCTTTTTGGTAGAAAACTCTTGAAAGATGTTTCAATACCACAGTGAGTGAAGAGTCCTGTTCTGTGCTTTCTGAAAACTGCTCTGCTGCCCAGCCTAAGACTGTGGAGACAAAGAGCAGTTTTCCACAGGGAAACAGCTCTAGCTATGCTGAAGGCTTACTGGAATAACCATAGTCTCACAGACTTCTCCTGAGCCACATGGAGAGCATGCTAGGAGTCTGAGGTGATGGACAAGAAGGGCTTGCACAGGTACTGCAGCACATTTCTGAGCAGGTAGCAACACAATGCCTTTACTTTCAAACAAGCACCCAGCATCATAAAAATCAGCTAACATTTCTTAATGGGAACTCCATGGAGAATAATGAACTACGAACTTCCCACAGCTTGTGCACACTACTGAGGAATCTCAGCGCCACTGTTTTACTTTGCAACCAGCAACAGAACAAGGGGACACAGCCTCAAGTTGTGCTGGGGGAGGTCTAGGCTGGATGTTAGGAGCAAGCTCTTCACAGAGAGTGATTGGCATTGCAGTGGGCTGCCCAGGGAGGTGGTGGAGTCGCAGACCCTGGAAGCATTCAAGAAAAGGCACTTAGTGCCATGGTCTAGTTGATTGGCTAGGGCTGGGTGCTAGGTTGGCCTGGATGATCTCGGAGGTCTCTTCCAACCTGGTTGATTCTATGATTCTACGGCCACGTGGTAAGACAAAGAGCAGCAGGAAACAGGAATGGTGATGCTGGCAGGCAGGGAGAGAGAGAGACAGAGAACAAGAAGTCCCCCTGCTTTTATGGATTGGGAGTGGACTCACCATCACCTGGTAGTGTTCA
This sequence comes from Tricholaema leucomelas, assembly GCA_013400475.1. Taxonomy (NCBI): domain Eukaryota; kingdom Metazoa; phylum Chordata; class Aves; order Piciformes; family Lybiidae; genus Tricholaema lacrymosa; species Tricholaema leucomelas. The sequence continues at coordinate 283,733 of WAAF01015788.1, forward strand.
GACCCACCCCTGGGGAGGGGTCAAGACCATCTGGAGTCAGGCTCAAGATCACCACCACCCCCGCACACCCCACCCCACCCCCCCCGGAGGGCTAACCCTGTACAAGTAGTTTCTAGAAAGTGTAGCAATGAAGAGGCTGAAGATGGACTCTTCCTTAAGACTCAGATTGAAATGTAGCCCTTCTTTTGAAAATGGCAAAACCACAGCAGGAGCAATGACACTAAAATACAAATAGAACTGAGCTGGCCAGTTGTAGAAACATCTTAAAGCAGCAAGAAACAGCTGAAGAAGCTCAGATGTGCTAAGGCAGTGGCAAATTTTTAGATAACACCCCAACAGGGTATTGATCACATGCTTTCTCAATAACAAAAAAGGTTAAATTGATTTTGAACCAGTTCATACTGCTCTGACAATTTTATGAGGAAAATTAAACCACAATTTAAGTACTGTCCCATAAGCTTGCTCAGGGTTTAGTTCAGAGGGTGGTGATCAATGGTGCCAGGTCCAGCTGGAGAGCTGTGACTAGTGGTGTCCCCCAGGGACCAGTGCTGGGTCCAGTCCTGTTCACCATCTTCATCAATGCCATTGATGAGGGCACTGCTCACCAAGTTTGCTGATGACACCAAGCTGGGAGGCTTGGCTGATCCAGCTGAAGGCTGTGCAGCCATCCGGAGAGACCTGGACAGACTGAGAGCTGAGCACAGAGGAACCAGGTGAAGTTCAACAAGGAAAGGTGCAGAGTTCTGCACCTGGGGAGGAATAACAAACTCCACCAGTACAGGCTGGGAGGTGATCTGCTGGAAAGCAGCCCTGTGGAGAGGTACCTGGTGGATAACAAGTTACCCATGGCACAGCAATGTGCCCTTGTGGCCAAGAAGGCCAATGGGATCCTGGGGTGTATTAGGAGGAGTGTGTCCAGCAGATCAAGGGAGGTTCTCCTCCCCCTCTACTCTGCCCTGGTGAGACCCTATCTTGCATACTGGGTATAGTTTTAGGCTCCCCAGTTAAAGAGGGACAGGGATCTGCTGGAGAGGGTCCAGTGGAGAGCTACAAGGATGATTAAGGGACTGGAAGGCATGCCTTATGAGGAGAGGCTGAGGGACCTGGGGCTTTTTAGTCTGGAGAAAAGAAGACTTAGAGGGGATTTGATAAATGTTTATAAATAGATGAGGGCTGGCCAGGAGCTGAGGGACAGGCTCTGCTCACTTGCTGCCTGTGATAGGACAAGGAGCAATGGGTGTAAGTTGCAGCAAAAGAGGTTCTGCCTCAACACAAGGGGGAACTTCTTCACTCTAAAGGTCCCAGAGCACTGGAACAGGCTGCCCAGAGAGGTTGTGGAGTCTCCTTCTATGGAGACTTTCAAGGCCTGTCTGGATGCGTTCCTGTGTGATCTGTGTAACACAATATTGTCCTGCTCCAGCAGGGGGGTTGGACTCAATGATCTCCTTGGGTCCCTTCCAACCCCTAACATCCTGTGATCTGTGATCCTGTGATTAACAGACTGCAGCAGCCAGGCTCAGTTCTCACTCCATTGCCCATATGTATTGCACTACAGGATTACAGATGGAGACACATTCCTTCAATCACTTGGGCTGCTGTATTTCACAAACCTGATTTTATTTAAATAACCAAGAGGAACAGACACATATTTTATCAAGCATTTTAGAAGACAACAAGAGAGCCACTCATCATGTTTAAATACAAAAGGGGAAGTAGTAAAAAGTTAGGTCTGCATCCAACATGAAATGGGAACGCTGTTGCTTTAAGGAGCTTCAAGTTTTAAAGACGGAGAACTCTACTTAAACAGTTCAAACACACTGACATCACAAAACCTTAATATTGCACTACAGTTCCTTGCTCAGAACACACACTGCATGCTGTGCATCTGTATTACCCACATATAAAGGACCATTAGAAGCACAGCCAGGCAGGAACAGTCTAGAAAAGGTCAGAAGAGCCATAGGTTTGCTGAGAAAGAGAGGTAGAGCAGTAAAATTGAGTTGTTTGGACCACCAGTATCCAACACAAGCCCTGTTTTCTTGCTGGTAATGCGACAGACACCAGGACTGCAGCTGTGCTACTGTCCTGTGCAGAGGTAGCATAACACTATGGCTTTGAAGATTTTCTTGTAAGTAAGGCTTGTCTTAGATGAAAGCCATATAATAACTTGTAATAGTAGCTCACAGTAGCTCATATCACTTTGATATCCACTCTTTTAACATCAGCTGACAAATCAGTGTGTGGGTGTACTGCTACTTCGCAACCTGCTGCACCACAGAAACAGTTTTGTGTGAAGATGGTTTGGTCAATCACTTCTTTTCCCCCTCATCCTCAGCCATATGAAGAGTGCTAACAGTTGAGGAATATGGCAGTGCGTGGCACAGATAAAATGGAAGTCCTACCTAGCTATAAAAGAGGCTCTACTTTGCCTAAAAAGACAACTTGGAAGAGGTGACAGGCAAAATATTTTAGCTACACAGACAATGTGAGAAAAACAAATGAGCATATAACACTTGAGAAAGATACACACTGTCCTTGTGGCAGTGGCCTAAGCCCCTGCTCACTTCATCTTGTGTCTAAAATTTAAGACAAAGGTGGCTTTAATATTCATAAAAGACTGGGGTCCTGGGCAGGGGGAACAACATTAGAGATGAATGCTACTCTCCCAAAGCAGTCTAATAGCAAAGCAGGAGAGTTTTCCAATTTGCAAACACCCCACCCCTTCTTCTGTCTGCTCCAGTCCAGTTCAGCATCCTGTTTTGATTAAAATTAAGTCAGGGTGTGTGCAGAGAACAACATTTCATCTTATTTACGTCCACCTCACTTTGGCCGTTGAGTGCTCGGCTCTACTGAGGCACTCGGATGCCACTGTAATACAAGTAAGACTGTCTTCACATGTGGGATTTGAAAAGCAGCACAACTGATATTGTGTTTGATATTACAAACATGCTGAAACTAAATCCACTCATCCAAACATCACAAAACAACTTCTACAAACCATTAAAAAAAATGGAATGAACTTCACTGATCTTAGATCCAAACTCCAGGGTGGATTTGTCAGTTACTAAGACCAAAACAACTGAGAAATAGAAATTAAACTAACATTTAGCTTACATACAGTTATATTTTGTAAAAAAAAAAAACCAAACAACTAAGACATTAATTTATTAATACATAGAAAATTCAAAATCCTTAACACTTGCAGTACCCTCTGATGCTAAGCCTGTTTGTAGCTTTGTCAGTGCCAAGTAATTAAACCCAGACGTCAATGTTGAGATGCTTAACCAAGACATCTCAGGTTGAACAAAGCAACCTCTCTTCTTCCTGTGAAGACAGAGCCTGGTATAGCTTCCTCAGATTAAAACACCATCCACTTCCCTCCTTTTCCAGGACAGAGAGCCCCAAGATGCCTCAAATTAAACCCCAAAACTGAGATGGCTGCTCCCAGCAGAGCAACACCTCAGACTGCAAATTGGCCATCTCTTTCCGGTAGCTACAGGGTTATGCTTCCCATCTCTGTATAGTATAGTGCTGACTCTTTCCTGCTGCCAGCTTCAATTACCTTCAACACCTATCACTTGTTACTTGATGATTTTTTTTTGTTCTTGTTCCTTCTGTGCTGTTTTGCTGGTGTTTTTTTTTCTCTTCTTAATAAATAATGGAAATCTGCAAAATGTTTTTTTCAGGTACATGGTTGCTGATTATTGTACAACAAACAGTCTGTAAACCAGTTTGGCCTCTGAGGAATTGTCAGGCTATCAAGGTGGTTGTATTCAAAGAGCAGCACCTTGTGTTGAGTGCAGTGAAGGTAGAGAAGAAGTCCCCCTGCAGCACGAAGCTCCTGCCTGCTGTGGCAGCGAAGCATCAGCATGAAGAATCCATAAGTCTTTGGCGAAGTTTTTTATCTTCTCTCGTACTCACATTGCCACTTGTGTCATGGCCTGTCAAAACTAAAGAGAAAGGCAACTTTTAGAAGTGAAAGGGCCATCAAACCACTCAGCATACTCTCTTTTACAAAGAAGCTGCCACCAAGGCAGTGCTGCAAGGCTGGCTTTCCTGCACTGTGCTGGAGCTGCTGAGCATCCCCCCAGCTGCCCCCATGCTGTCTGCAAGCAACATCCAGTGGCAGGATGTCCTGCACTTTCTCCTGCCCTTACAGTGGACAGACAGCATCTACCACTGGTTTTATTAACAGGGTCAGAAGCTAACACCACTAGTGACAGAAGAAAAGACAATGAGTCATGGGAGAAGCTTTGCTCATGTGTAGTGAAGTCTGCAGCTGCACCCAGGCAAAAGAGGGCTACACCAGCTGGAAATGGTCCTATGTAATCTGGTATAGGTGAGCCTGCTCTGGCAGTGGAGTTGGACTAGATGATCTTTCAAGGTCCCTTCCAGCCCCTAACATTCTGTGATTCTGTGAAATGGCAACTTCTTTCTGCAATGCACTTGAACAGTTTCAAGCGTGAGTTTGCTCTGCTCTGAAGGAAAACAAGGCCTTGAAACGTTTTTGTGAGATGAAGAAAGGGTCAAAATTCTGCTTTCAGATAAAAATGAGTCATTTTTTTATTAGCTTTTTCAGCTCCTTGAGCAGAGACTTGGGCTCTTAAATTCTCTTACCAAAACCTACCCATCTGTAACTTCAAAAAAGGACATGCTTAAGAGCAGAACTATTTACTGTCAGCGTTGCTTCAAATTACTCTGCTATAACTGGCTGCCAGAAGTGCTTCTTCTTGTTTAAAACAAATTCTAATTGTTTGTTCTGAACTCTCCTCTGTATAAACTAACTGCTTCTCCAAACCAGAACTGCTTGACCAAAGTACAGAGGCAGAGTTAACCTTCTGGATGCTGCTGCTTCTTTTCTATTAAGCCTTCTGAAGAGAAAGTAGATTTAATATTTTCCTGGTTTTGAAACAGTTCTTTAACTTGCCCTAAGCACTGTGCTTGTCTACTCAGGTCAGCTACTATATATTTTAAAGCATTTTCACTTCCATGAGTGAAGGACTTTGAAAAGTAGCAGCCCAGAGTTGAGTTACTTCATTGTCGGGGTGTAGGCACTAGTGTCCTGCTGCTTCTGTAGGGACAACTACAACAGCAGCCATGCTCACATCAAAAGTTTTTCTATCTCTTCTACCTGGATATTTGGCTTTTCTTCTCTAATTCTGCACTTGAGGAGAGAACTGGAATCACCTTTAAGATATGTCACAATTATTTAGCACAGAACCTAAGACTACATGTCATATAAGAGCAACTGCTCAGAGCTGATCATTTTGGGAACTGGTGAGAATATTCAGAGAACAGCTGCACCAATCCAGATCAACTCAGGCCATTTTGGCAAAAAATTCACTTTACAGTCAGCTTTCCTTCCACTCTGGCAGAAGCAACAGGAGCATGGCCCTGGTTCCACTTCCCTTCTTCTGTCATTTTCTGTTCCTCTGCCAGTGACATTTCTGAGCACCAGACTTATTTTTACATTCATCTATGATTTCTGTCAAAGGCTGAATGAAAAGCAGAAGCAGTTTGAGCTGATCTCTGAAAAGCAAATGTCCTGAAACTACTACCTTTCAGACTGGAGCTTCTTCAAGCACAACCTACTGTATGCCTATTGAGCACTCTTCTACTCTTAAGGAGTTTGAGTTCAGAGAGCTGAAGCTTCTCACTACTAGACCAGAATGGTCGTCAAGGACCAGCGACTTAACAGACTACATCAGTGCCTAGCCTGTGCCACTGACTTGCAACGTCATAACTATGGATGCCATTGGAGTGGGCTGCCCAGGGAGGTGGTGGAGTCACCATCCCTGGAGGTGTTCATGAAAAGACTGGATGAGGCACTTAGTGCCATGGTCTGGTTGACTGGATAGGGCTGGGTGCTAGGTTGGCCTGGATGATCCCAGAGGTTTCTTCCAACCTGGTTGATTCTATGATTCTATGATATATCAATCTGTGACAACTTGGATTTCTTATGTCTCTATACCATCAGGTTTAGATCTGGTGCTTTTGAGATGTTTCTTTGATTTTACTTTTTAAAGAGCAAGCAGGTCACCTTACCTTGCAGTTCTGTTGCATTTTTGTCCATCTCTTCTGTCATTGTTTCTTCAGACTTCTCCAACACAGATGTTCCTGGCTTCCCATCTACGGTATCTGTCTTAATAGTACCAAGGTTCACCAGAAGCTGCATGACATCAAACTTCTCAGAAACTGCAATGTTCTCCAGAACTTTGAGGCATTTAAATGATTTAAGTTCACTCACATTTTCCTCAAGAAAGAGGAGGTAAAGGCTTAAGTCATCAAAACACTTTGACTTCAGTTTCAGAACATCAAAAGTTGGCAGGATTTCATATGCTTTGAGAATTCCTGAATTCCACCTCCACGGAACAAACATTGCATACACTACCAGTGGCATCACTAGAAGATAAACTAGCAGATTAATGTAGCTGAGTACCTTGAAGACACCAACAGCAATAAGCTTGCACTGAACCACTTCTGGAACAGTGGTGTCATTTTTTAAGATCCCAGTTTTGATAGTGCAAAGAAACTCATCACTCAAAGAAGAGAGGCTAATGTAATAGCCCAGGTAGAGGCATGAAATGAACATTATAACTAGTGTGAGTAAACGGCAGGTAATGTACTTAATTATTAAGCATCTGGAATTCTTTTTTGTCTTCAGGTACTGCTCCACAATTGGGTATTTGAAGTGGCTTTCAGATATTTCCCACAAACTGAAAGAGAGAGGAAAAAAAAACCCTCAGATCACATAGATCAGATGTTGCAGCATTCACCTTCCTCAAATCTCAAAACCATGCTACTCTAGCAAGATTTGAATCCCCCCTTTGAGGTTGAACCTAGGGTAGTAATACTGAAGTCATTAGAAAAAAAATCAGCAGAACACCAGATCAACGAAGAATATTGACACTCTATCACAGAAAACCCACTTAAGAGACAAAAGGGCTCAAACATTGGAAAACAGTCCAAAAAAAGTATTCTCCTTGCAGGAAAAAAAATGTTTCCAACAAAACCCAGGTACAGTCAGCAAACCCATGAGGAAAAGCAGACTTCCCAAGCACTTGTTTGATAATAACACTCTGGAAATCTTTTTCCTTGACAAGACCCAATTCCACATTTTAAAGGAAGATCTAAGTCTCCACTGCATTGCTTGCACCCCCACATGCAAAGAGAGTCAGGTACCCTGGCCTCAGATGATGTCGGATCTGGTTAGAACTGTGCACCAGTTTGATCAGAGAGGTGTTTTTTGCTTTTGTTGGCTTTGGTGCTTGGCTTTTTACTTATTCATTTATTTTCTTTAGAAGGAAGTTTTGTAGACCTAGACCTGAAAGGGCAGAATAATTAACAGATTTTGCTCACAGAATGCAAGTGACTGTCAACAAGATTGAGAACTGAGAACTGCAGCCATCTTCGTTTTTCTTTGCAGTGGTAAAACTAATTAACATCCACTACAACTAAAGAAATCAGGACATCTCTGGTAATCAGTAATCTGAAAAGTAAAGAAATCAGGACATCTCTGGTAATCAGTAATCTGAAAAGCTCATCAAATGTTTTCTTCAAAAAAAAAAAAAAACAACTTCAATCTTCCATCTCCAAGTGCCCACAGTAATTATTTCAGGTTTGAAAGTGTCTGAGGTCACCATTCACACTGCAATTAATTACAGGCTGGGGTCGGAGTGGCTGGAGAGCAGCCAGACAGAGAGGGATCTGGGGGTGCTGATCGATACCCGCCTGAACATGAGCCAGCAGTGTGCCCAGGTGGCCAAGAGAGCCAGTGGCATCCTGGCCTGCATCAGGAATGGTGTGGTCAGCAGGAGCAGGGAGGTCATTCTGACCCTGTACTCTGCACTGGTTAGACCACACCTTGAGTACTGTGTTCAGTTCTGGGCCCCCCAGTTTAGAAGGGACATTGAGATGCTTGAACGTGTCCAGAGAAGGGCAACGAGGCTGGTGAGAGGCCTCGAGCACAGCCCTACGAGGAGAGGCTGAGGGAGCTGGGATTGTTTAGCCTGGAGAAGAGGAGGCTCAGGGGAGACCTTATTGCTGTCTACAACTACCTGAGGGGTGGTTGTGGCCAGGGGGAGGTTGCTCTCTTCTCTCAGGTGGCCAGCGCCAGAACGAGAGGACACAGCCTCAGGCTGCGCCAGGGGAAGTTTAGGCTCGAGGTGAGGAGAAAGTTCTTCACTGAGAGAGTCATTGGCCACTGGAATGGGCTGCCCAGGGAGGTGGTGGAGTCGCCGTCCCTGGAGCTGTTCAAGGCAGGATTGGACGTGGCACTTGGTGCCATGGTCTAGCCTTGAGCTCTGTGGTAACGGCTTGGACTTGATGATCTGTGAGGCCTCTTTCAACCTTGGTGATACTGTGATAATTTCTTAAGAGCTTAAGGACAAGAGGACAGAAAGCCAAATCCCAGAATTTTACCTTTGTGTCAAGTTCTCATTAGCAGCTGGAAGCAAGTCAGTAGGGTCCTTGGGGTCTCCTCTACAGAAGCTATTAGCAGCTTTGATTGCCCTGTTGTAGGCTTTGTCAAGTTCTTCCATAATAAATTTCAGGTCTGAAGAAAGGTGAGGAGCTGCGGTGAAGCGCCAGAACAAGCATGGCAGATACAGCAGGATAGCAACGAGCAGGAGGATGTATGGAAAGAACTGAAGGGAGAAGAAAAAGCAAGTTAGCCTCCACTTGTATATCAGCCAGCCACTGTCATTCCCTGTAAGACTATTAAATGCCCTGTAACGTTACTGCAGTGCTTTTAGTAATACCCACTCCTGTGGTTATTTGGGAAATGCAGGGAAGCAGAATCTTTTTCTTTCAGGCTCCTCCAGTAACCTTGCTGCTGCCATGAGAAAAAGGAAAGGCAGAATAAAGTTGTCATGATGCTGGTAACATTCTCATTACATATTCAGAACTGAGCTGGAACAGGTTGCCTGGAGAAGTGACAGCTGCCCCATCACTGTAAAAATTCAAGGTCAGGTCAGATGGGGCTCTGAGCAACCTAATCTAGTTGAAGATGTCCTTGCATATTGCAGGGAGGGTTGGGCTAAATGACTTTTAACAGGGATTCTGTGAATAAACCCTTCATAGGGGTTGGGCTAAATGACCTTTAACTGTTCCAACCCCAAACATTCAACATTCAGGGATTCTGTGAANGCTGAGGGAGCTGGGGTTGTTTAGCCTGGAGAAGAGGAGGCTCAGGGCAGACCTCATTGCTGTCTACAACTACCTGAAGGGAGGCTGTAGCCAGGTGGGGGTTGGTCTCTTCTGCCAGGCAACCAGCAACAGGACAAGGGGACACAGTCTCAAGTTGTGCCGGGGGAGGTCTAGGCTGGATGTTAGGAGGAAGTTCTTGCCAGAGAGAGTGATTGGCATTGGAATGGGCTGCCCAGGGAGGTGGTGGAGTCACTGTCCCTGGAGGTGTCCAAGAGAAGCCTGGATGAGGCACTTAGTGCCATGGTCTAATTGACTGGATAGGGCTGGCTGCTAGGTTGGAGTCTCCTCCTCTCCACACTAAAAAAAGCCTGGAGACCATGGTGAAGTGTTCATTCTTCAGTTCCAAATCTGCCACCAAGAAAAGCCTAAGCAAAAAGCACCCTAAACAGACAATGATGGCAACTGTGTGTTTCCAGGCACAAAGTAAGTAAGCTCCCTCTGGATAGGATGCTATCCCTGTTTGAATTGAGGGGCTGAAACTTGAGCTGTGAATGACTCACCATTCTGGTGCATCTGCTTCCAAATCTGAAAGTGAATCTCAAACTGCACATGACCTTTTTTTTTTTAGCTCCACTTTTTACTTACTTTCTGGTTTGATACAGCTCAAAAACTGTACTTATCCAGATTCAACTGGTGAGACTAATGTCAATGAAGTGGTTCTACCACTGAACTCTGAAAGAATCTGTGTTCAGGTTTCCTTGCTTTGGTCACCCTTAATCCCTCTGGGTGGGGCTCTAGAGGTACAGCATGAAGAGTCCTCAGTCCTACAGCTAAGAAGTTGTACAAACAGTGAGTAAGGAGAACCAGACTATAATCATCACTATAATCACAACAACAGTATAATGAAGAATCTCAGGGTGATTTTGGTATATTTACAGATGAGCAATTCAAACAAAACTCACAAGTCCATGGTAAATCTTATTTCTATTACAAAAAGTGAGGATTCCCCACAAGGTAATTCTTACTTCATGCATACACAGGCTTCATACACGCTCACACTCTTTGTATGCAATGTTTTGAGCAGGTCCCCCCTGCACTTTTACAGAGATCTGAACCAGACAACTAACCTCTCCTGGCTGTGCCATGTGTGAAGACCTCTTCTTTCTCCTGTCAGTCAGATGAACCATTTGCCTGCATTTGGTATAGGTGATCCTGCTTTGGCAAGGGGATTGAACTAGATGATCTTTCCAGGTCCCTTCCAGCCCCTGACATTCTGTGACTTCACACTGGTACAAAATCCCCTTCTTCTGAAGAATTCTCTACTCCTTTTACCTCTACTTCACTTACTTTTCTCTTCCTTCTTGAAAGTTAAGTAACTTCTAAAAATCCTTGAGTCTTTTGATCATAGCCACCTCCATCCTAGCAACCCAGACTTCATGGCTAGAGATAGGTCATCACTCAATGTCCACCTGCTCCTCAACTGGTTTGGTTGCTATGTCTGGAGGCTATCGAGAGCCAGTACGATGACTGTTCTCCTGCATCTGCATTAATTTCTCTACTATGGATTAAACTACAGATTAAAAAGGCTACTGCAAGGATTGCTCACCGCACTGGCTAAAACCTTCTCCTTATTATTCTTAGTGAAGGATCAAGCTAAGTTTTATCAAAATAAGTTGTCATGTGGAGCACTCACCTTTACAGACAAAAAGAAAACCTGAGAGGCTTCCCTCTAGACAGAGAGCCCAGGAAGTTGCAATATGCTCTTCCTCTCTATTCCAAAACAAGTGTCCACACTGATAAACTCAAGTGTTGGGAGAGATCTCTCAGAGCAGAAATGACAGTGGGCAAAGGTACCCAAGCTTCAGGCATTGCCCAAAATTGAGGAATGCATTTTATTGATTGAAAACCCAGAAATTCCAGTGCTAATTTGTACTCCCAGATAGGAAGGTTTCATTTCTTTTCAATAACGTAGCCTGGTTTTGAGAATAGAATAGAATAGAATAGAATAGAATAGAATAGAATAGAATAGAATAGAATAGAATAGAATC
>WAAF01015788.1:295420-321465 GCA_013400475.1 Tricholaema leucomelas
CTCATCCCATTGGCCTCTGCCCACCCATCCAGCCTGTCCAGGTCCCTCTGCAGGGCTCTCCTACCTTCTAACAGATCAACACCTGCTCCTAGCTTGGTGTCATCTGCAAATTTAATGATGCTGGACTCAATCCCCTCATCCAAATCATCAATAAAGATATTGAACAGGACCAGGCCTAGCACTGATCCCTGAGGAACACCAGTAGTGACAGCTGCCAACTGGATGTGGCACCATTCACCACCACTCTCTGGGCTCGGCCTTCCAGCCAGTTCCTGACCCAGCACAGAGTGAATTTGTCCAAGCCACGAGCTGCCAGTTTAGCCAGGAGCTTGTTGTGGCAGACAATGTCAAAGGCTTTGCTGAAGGATCCTTAAGAGCAACCAGATACCTAAAAGAAACACAAGGCAAGCTGCTGCAAGTTGGCTTCTTCATCAAAGAGCTACCCCAGTCATACTTCCTCTCTAAACCACGCTGAGCACCAATCTAAGGAAACAAAGTTTTGACAGCACTTCTGACAGCACAGAGTGAGGAAATTCATGATTCAGCCAGGAACTGGGGCCTATAACCTCATTCCTTCAAAACTGTAGCATAATGCCTCCTTTAGACACTTGTTTTTTTATGGAACCTTCCAGCACACCAATATAGCCATGTGCTAAGTGAGTGTAAGTAGTAGAAAGAAACCAAATATTTTGCAAATGAAAGCACTGATGCCCAGAAAGCAGAAAAAAAAGCTTAAAAGCATTGTCTTAAGGAAAAATGGACATAGTGATCGCTTCTGTCCTTCTACAGGCATTCCTGCCCGACCTTCTCTCATCTGAGCTTTGGAAGGCTCCCTTGCATCATTACCATCACTGTGCTCCCACGAAGGCTCTCCTCTGCCATTTTAAAAGTGCAGAGCCATTGTAGAAGTGGAGAGCAATGATGTTTTAAGTACCTCACAGAGCACAGCTCACACCAGGGAGACAATCCAAGCTCCATTTTTCTGCAGAAACTATCAGCCCTGCAGCTGCTGGCCAAACATCTTCAGTGGGAACCAAAAGTCATCATTAATATCCGTAACACCACTCCTGTCTTGGAAACTTGTTAAGCATGGAAGTTGATGAACAACCAGCAGAAAAGTATTAATTAATACTGGCCTCCAAACCACACTTGCAGCTCCTAGTGCTGGGGTTATTAGAAGGGTAGGTGGCTAAGCATGGACTTACGAAGCTAAGATGAGGCATCTAGCCTCTTCTACAACCTCTGACTCAGCCATTCAGACATACTCCTTGCAGCCAGTCTGCAGGGTATTTACAACGAAACAACACATACCATGAAGCTGTCACACAGAACTTGCTGGCAGAAGGGCCCCACATCAATTCCTGAGACAGAACCAGTGAGTAAATTGACATCATAAAAGTATGATTACTTAAGCTGCTAGTCATGGCTGGCAAACTAGGAGACTTACAGCAGGTGACTATGGCACAAAATTCAACATGAAGAAATCAGGTAACATTCCCTCAGAGAAAGGGACAGCAACATATCCAGTTTTGCAGGTGGAGTTTCCCTCCACGCAAGCCACCTGCATTGCAAGATGTTCCAGCAGCTTTGTCTGCCTTCTGTAGATGGTCTGGGTGAAATAAAGTGAAGTGGAGCACTAACTGAAAAAGGAAAAGTTCAAACTAGAAGCAAACAAGTCCAACCTTAATATTAATGAAACACAAGATCAACAGTCAAGGTTATGAGTGGTGCTAACTGGAGAGGACAGAAGTAAATCCTTACAATTAGTGATTCAATTCAGCAAGCAAATCAGCAACAGCCCTGAAGAGTCTTTCAGAGGAGATATCACCAGCTAACTGGATAATAAAGGCTGAGGTAAGGGATACACAAGCAAAATCCAGAAACACAGGTGCTGCAGGTCCCAGACCTGAGCACCCTCTAACAGCAGGTTCTCCTCTGCTCCCAGGTGCCAGACAGGTATTTGTTTGGACAAGTAATAAAAGGGCTGAGGAAGGCAGGACACCACTAACCTCCAGCATTTCTTTGGCATCAGCACTGCCCAAGCAGAACAGTGCTGCCTCTTGAGCTGAGACAGCTTTAGGCATTAGCATGGCATTTTTCAGAGTCTGTAACTCCTGCCAAAGCTCTGCTAGCCACTTGGAGACACCTCGAGTGTCCTTGTATCTACCACATAAAATAAGTCACTTACTATGCATTCAGTATGATGCTGCTTTACCCAGAGCAGTGAAAACCAGCTCATGGTTGCAAGTGAACAGCCTGCAGAAGCAAAGCTGAGCACACTGGCAACACAGTTAAAACTGCTGGTACCAGTGATTAACTCCATCTCTTCCAAAACATCTACCTACCATGAGTTCCTCTACATGAAAAACCAAGCCAAGGGTAATAAAATAAAAAATATGAAACGTTTTTACTAGCCATTTTTCCTAGAGAAAGATTTTGACACAAGCCAGGTGAGACACTCAGCTCCAGGGCAACACAGCAATATCAACACTACCTGTGTCAGCTAACTGGTGGTATGTGCTATTATAACACAACAGACTCTTTATTTAAAAAGCAGAAAATGCCTTCTGTAGTATTACCCTCTTTGGAAGCAAGGGAAAGAAAACATTCTGTCTAAAAATAGAGAGTAAAGTCAAAGCCAAGGTCTAGAGCAGAGCAGAGGAGCAAGAAGAGTAAGGCAAAGGCAGGCTTCTATATGGGGGCATTATTTCCAGGAGAAGGAGATCTGTACATACTTTATGCAGCCACAGGGGAATGTTTTCTAAGTTGTTTTGAGATGGTTGCTTCTGCTGCACAGCTGCCCAGCAGTAGGAGTCCACGTAAGCAGCTTGTCGCCAGGAGAAGGAGCTGGGAGCAAAACAGCTTATCTGGGCACCTGGGGAAACAAAGCAAAAGTTATCATGTCCTCAGATAATCAAACCACAAAGAAATCAAGTATAGGAAGAAAAAGCTCACACTCTGGATTTCATGGTATCCACAGCTATCAGGACAAGTGATCAAATGAAACACAGCAGCTTAGCAGGAAGGACAGTCACTAAATTCCCACTGTGCATTTTCATAGAATCAATCAGGTTGGAAGAGACCTCCAAGATCAGCCAGTCCAACCTAGCACCCAGCCCTAGCCAGTCAACTAGACCATGGCACTAAGTGCCTCATCCAGTCTTTTCCTGAACACCCCCAGGGACGGTGACTCCACCACCTCCCTGGGCAGCCCATTCCAATGCCAATCACTCTCTCTGGGAAGGACTTCCCCCAAACATCCAGCCTATACTTCCCCTGGCACAACTTGAGGCTGTGTCCCCTTGTTCTGTTGCTGGTTGCCTGGCAGAAGAGACCAACCCCCACCTGGCTACAGCCTCCCTTCAGGTAGCAATGAGGTCACCCCTGAGCCTCCTCTTCTTCAGGCTAAACAACCCCAGCTCCCTCAGCCTCTCCTCATAGGGTTTGTGTTCCAGGCCCCTCACCAGCTTTGTTGCCCTTCTCTGGACTCGTTCCAGCACCTCAACATCTCTCTTGAGTTGAGGAGCCCAGAACTGGACACAGTACTCAAGGTGTGGCCTGACCAGTGTTGAGTACAGGGGAAGAATAACCTCCCTCCTCCTACTGATGTCTCCCACAGGCTGAGCCAATGTATTACAAGCACCAGTTCATTAGGTCTGTTTTCTTACATCTTGGGGGGGAATATGACCTCCAAGACCTGTCTCTCTCATTTGCACTTAATTCAGGTTGGCCAAAGGTAAACCTGCAGATGCAAAACATGCTGAGGAGAGGTTGGGCTCCTGAGGAAACAGCTACAATGACATACCATCATCAACACCACTGTGTTTCTCAAGTACACAAGCCACTGCTCACACTTTTATTGCAGCAAGGCCTCAAACACCATTCCTGTAGCCCAGCAGTCCCTGCAGTGATGCAAGGGCAAGATTGGCCCAGGGTGCTGACACATCTTCTGCTTGTGAGACTATGAATGACTTTTGAGGGGTTTGAGTTACACATGTAAAAACAAGACTCTCCTCGTGTAACTTTTGGCAGAGCAATCATGGCCTCCAGACCTCTCCTCCCCAGCGCAGTGATTCTCTACGGAGGATTTGCAGTCATTGTCCCTACCATATATGCTGAACGTCACCATGGCATTTTCCCCCTCCTCTTTGCCCACAGCAGACACCATTGCCACCCTCAGAGACAAATACAGAGTAGATCCTTTGCAGAAGACTGAAGCATGATTGTTTATGTCAGTCACCAAAACAGTGGCAGTGCCTGTCCCACTGACACTCCCTCCACCTCTGGCCTCAACCACTACTAGGTACTTGCCTTCATTCTCCTGATCCAGGGACCCAAGCACTGCATAGGTGTGCCACTAACTGCTCTGACCAGCTACAGGCACCAGCTGAGTCTTACTGCCACACACCTCAGCAAGAAAGAGTGATTACTGGATATGGAGTTATCGGTGGCTCCTTGGATGAGAGCCAATAAAACATGATGAGGGAGTTTGACTTTCCTTCTGAAGCTTCAGCAGTGAAAATAAAAACACCCCCCCATTTCCAGCAGACTTCTCTCAATTTTGAAACGGGACAGCTGACTCACCAAATGATTACAGTAAGTGCAGATGGCTTTTCCAGGAACATCCCTCCAATGCCTCCTCCAACACAGCACCAATATCAAAAGAGCAGTAGGGGAGGAATATTGCTACCTTTGCTTTCTTAGTATATTAATCAAAATGAGTGGTAACAGCCTTGCTCTGTGCTTTACAGGGGGGAAGTACGTTATGTAGGATTGCATCATTTGCACCTTTTTGCTGCTTTAGCTTTTAGAACTCCTAAGAACCTCTTTTGTAAGACAGGCTGACGGATCTGCCTTGTAACTTGTGTAGCCATTTTACAACCTAGCATAGTCAAGGGGCATTATGAAAAGAGCCTTTCCCTATGAGTCACTGTTATAATCATTTCTAAGGCAGTAACATCATAAAGACAGGGTTTGCCCTGCCACAAGCCTCCCTTACGGAAAACAAATTACTGTTTATCAGACCAGTGCTCATGTGATTAAGCAACTCTGGCACCAGACAAGCACTTGCACTCTCCCAAAGCTTTGGGAGTTTCTGCTTTCCAGAAAACAATACACTGCTGAGGAAAAAGGAGAAAGAAAAAAAATACCCAGGCAATTGGAGTCTCTGTTCTCCGCTGGATAGTGACCATTTATGCGCTGCTCTCGTCGCTGAATGAACCTCCTGCTGTTGGCCGCGCCTGGTGTGAAGCGGCAAACAAGAGACCCTTTCAAAGGGTGAGTAATAGGAGTGTTCAGAAGATGCTTTGTCCTGGTCATGTCTGGTGTATTTGCGACAAGAAACACATTCCATGTGTTCATTCTCACGGAGTGGGAAACCACTGAAAGCCAGGGAGCGTTCAAATTGGTGAGGAAAAAAGGCAGCCCGCCTCATTCTCCAAAGAGTCAACTGCATGCACAACCTCATAGCAGAACAGCTACAGCAACGCCACTGGGGCAGCAGAGTGAACCCAGCTCTTCCAACCCCTGGGATTTCAGCAGGCACGGTGGAAACCTTTGGC
This sequence comes from Tricholaema leucomelas, assembly GCA_013400475.1. Taxonomy (NCBI): domain Eukaryota; kingdom Metazoa; phylum Chordata; class Aves; order Piciformes; family Lybiidae; genus Tricholaema lacrymosa; species Tricholaema leucomelas. The sequence goes on from WAAF01015788.1 coordinate 300,982, forward strand.
AACTTGCCTTGGGAATCAAGTAGATAGAGCTGGACATCAAGCAGAAGCCGGCGACACTTTGGCTATTGTATCGGGTTTTAATTAACGTGTTGCAGTTTGGGTTTAAGGTGTTAATGTGAATTACAGCTTTGCACTAACCATGGTAATCTCAAGATTTAAAGAGGAAGGTGGTTTCTGTGCATCATCTACACAGAACACACAGTACTAAATGTCTCTGAAGATGGTTACGATTTTCTATCTTTTTTTCCCCTTCCTTTTCGTTTCCAAAGGAGGTTTAGGGACTGGAACATCTCCCTTATGAGGAGAGGCTGAGGAAGCTGAGAGTCTTTAGCTTGGACAAGGGGAGACTGAGGAGTGACCTTATTAAGATTTATAAATATGCCAAAGGCAAGTACCAGAAGGATGGAGCTCTTCTCATTGATGTCCAAGGAGAGAAGAAGGGACAGCAGGTGCAAGCTGGAGCATAGAAGGTTCCATGTGAGCATAAGGAAAAAACTTTCACTGTAAGGGTGACAAAACACTGTAACAGGCTGTCCAGAGAGGTTGTGGAGTATCCTTCTCTGGAGACATGCAAAACCCACCTGGATGTGTTCCTGTGTGATGTACTGTAGATGATCCTGCTTTGGCAGGGGGGATTGGACTAGATGATTTTTTGAGGTCCCTTCCAACCCCTACCATTCTGTGATTCTGTGAATAGCAATAAACCTATACAAAATGTATTTAACGTTGGGCTATTAGGAGTGAAGTGAAAAATAAGAACTGTAGTTTTTATTAGAGGAGAAATTAGGCAAAGGGTCAACACCTTCCACAGACCCACTGTGCACATATATTTATGGAAGGCTAATAGTTTATGGATGTTTATGAAACTACAGTTTATGGAAGGCTAACAGTCTTCTGCTATGAGAACAACATCCTCCTGGCTGACCTGAAGCTATTTCCTGTCCTATACTCCCACAAGTATCAGAAAGGGATAAAGAAAAGCAGCAGTCAAGCCTATAACAACAGGGAATTAAAATATATAGCAAGATGGATAAGGAATAATAAATGACTGTATCTGTTAAGCAGTTGTGACAACATAGAATCATAGAATGAATCACAGAATGGTTTAGGTTGGAAGGGACCTCAAGGATCATCCAGCTCCAGCCCCCTGCCATAAGCAGCAACACCTCCCACTAGAGCAGGCTGCTCAAGGCCTCATCCAGCCTGGCCTTAAACACCTCCAGGGAGGAAGCATCCACAACCTCCCTGGGCAACCTGTGCCAGTGTCTTACCACCCTCACTGTAAAGAACTTCCTCCTAACATCCAGTCTAAATCTCCTCTCTTCCAGCTCAAACCCATTCCCCCTCATCCTGACATTACTAGACCTTGTCAATAGTCCCTCCCAGCCTTCCTGTAGGCTCCCTTCAGATACTGGAAAGCCACTCTAAGGTCTCCTCGAAGCCTTCTCTTCTCCAGGCTGAACAGCCCCAACTCTCTCAGCCTGTCCTCACAGCAGAGCTGCTGCAGCCCTCTGAGCATCTTCGTGGCTCTCCTCTGGACCCGCTCCAGCAGTTCCATGTCCTTCTTGTGTTGGGGGCTCCAGAACTGCACACAGTACTCCAGGTGGGGTCTGACGAGAGCAGAGTAAAGGGGGAGAATCCCCTCCCTTGCCCTGCTGGCCACACTGCTCTTGATGCAGCCCAGCATATGGCTGGCTGTCTGGGCTGCATGTGCACACTGCAGTCTGTAGCCAAGTTATTATTACACTTGGCAATGCACTTTTTTTTTATAGTCATTCCCTGGTACATCATCAGATGATGGGGATTTGACTTACACTTTTGCAAACAAATGAGGATTTAAAAAATGCCACTTACTAGATGGTTGTCCTGAAAAGGCACCACCCAAAAGAGCTGCAGCAACAAATTAGAGGCAGCAACAGGTGTGCAGTCATGAGTGATAAAAGATCACTTTTACAAATGCACTGGGATTATCAGATGGAGCTGGTCATTGACTGCAGGAATTACTTACAGGCATGCAGCTGAGTGCAGAGTACAAGCCTGAGTCACCACAGTCAGCAAGCAGCAAGGCCCCAGGTGGGGCACATCTTCATGTGTGCTCTGCCAACAAGTCCCCAGCTATCTCCTCCATGTCTGTATTGGAAGAACTCTTTTCTTCTGCAGGTGGTTCCTCTGCAGCTCCTATAAAGCACTGTAAAAAAAGAGCCTGGGCTACCTACAGATGGAGGTCCTATGCTCAGGCCACAAATTTTCATCCACTTTGCCTGAGACCATTTGGGAAAGATCTGTCACCAATAATCTAAAAGAAGATGACCCAACCCCAGCTAGGCATTCTCCGAATGGAGATGTAAACAGTGGGCCTAATCCAGCGCCTTTTGCCCAGATGAAGGTAGGAATTTTGCTATTGATGCTAAATGAGCAGGACACAAGAAATGTCTGTGATTCCAACTCTATTGCCCTTGTGGATGCTTTTCAAACAAAGAAACCCACCTACAAGAATAAATTCTCAGAACTCCAGGGTAAATCTCAGCTCTGAAGGAGAGTCACAGATCCGTAGATTGCATTGGGTTGGAAGGGACCCTCAAAGGTCATCTTGTCCAACCGTCCCCACAGTGAGCTGGGACACTGTCAGCTAGATCAGGCCGTCCAGGGGCCCATCAAGCCTTGAATGTCAGGGCCTCAACCACATCCCTGAGCAACCTGTTCCAGTGGTTCACTACTCTCATGAAAAACTTCCAGTATCCAACTGCTATGCCAGGGTGCAAGACAAGCAGAGGGCTCAGCATCCTCATGTGGCATCCCTTACTAGAAAGAGCACAACCCTAGCAGGCAGGACTGGTTTCCTCTCTAGTGGCTCAACAGCCCCTTCTGACTTAAATATGTAACTAAGAAACTACAGCAGAGAGTACTTCTAAGAACTGTGTTAATCATAGGCTGAACTATTTTTCCTGAACTAGGTTGTAGTTGACAGTAAGTAATTATTTAGTTTCTAATACACTGCAATCACTGGGAAAAGATTTGCATAAGCCTGGATGAAAACCTAGTCATTAATTACCACTGTAATCTTCCACAAAGCAACACGAACTGGCCATGATACCCAAACACCTGATTTTTATCTAGCAAGACTCACCCATGTTAGCAACCACTAAAGAAAAACCCACAAACAAGAAAATCAAGGTCAAGCAGCATTTAACACACACCCTCCACCCCAACATCAAAAACTGTTTTAAAATATGGGAAAAAGATGGCTCAATACAGGCCTAAGAAGGAGCTGCATGTGTGGGTGCACATGCATGCATTAAGAGCAGACCAGAAGGAATTCTTTCATTGCAGATGCTTCCTCTCGTGGACCAAAGTGGCAGGTAGGGGGGAACTGAATAGATACTATGTTTAAGAAGTATGGAGAGACACAAACAATGAGTGCACTGCCAAAAAGAATCTGTTCCCTGAGGTTTACTTTGGCAGTGGAGTAGTAGAAGAAAGTCAAGCTCAGGTGATGTGATGTTCAAGTGGAGTGGGTCAAAGAAACCAGCAAATATCTTCTCCTCTCCATGGGGCTGCCAGTTATCCCTCAAGAGAGGTCATGAAGTGGGAAAAGAGCTTTTCTTTTCAAAGGCAAGTTTGTAATTCTTGGGAAACCCCCCTAAACTTGTGAATTAATTTCCACCAGTGAGATTTAAGGAGAACAACAACAACAACAACAAAGTTTTCCTTAATCTAAAGAAGCATCTCAAAAACATGGCAATGACCACCTGGCTCCACTGCCACTACTGGTGGTACAGCAAACCTCAGGCAACACCAGAGAATCTGCTTTGAAAATTAATTCTGACACTAAAAGCAGCTTAGCATCATTTCCATAGGAAATGTAAACCTGACTCTGAAATTTAAACAGGAAAGAAGTCTCACCAACAGCTGAAGATATTTACCCAAAGACAATTTAGACTTGACAATGTTTTCAGAAGTTTGTCCTGGCTCCCCAGGGACGTCTATTCCTGATCCTGGTAACTCCTACTCCTTACTGAACACTCCTGTGCCAAAGAGCAGTGCAGCATATGCTGCTGTTCTCTGGGGTCTGCACCTCCAACAAAAGATGCTTTGGAGTTCACAGTTTGTCTGGCTGCTCCAGACCGATGATACCTGCACAGTTGTTGATTCAGTCCTGTCATCAATGCCTCAGGTTTCAGAGCATCCTGCTGAACTAAATGCAAGGTGTCCAAACAACAGCCTGCTTCAGCAGCTCTTGGAGATGTTTTCCAAGCTCTCAGCCAGCAGCTGCCATACTTATAGTCTTTAGCCTAATTACATCCAACTTAACTTTCTCCCTCCAGCTCTTATGGAAGTCACAAGTAGGATTATTTCCCAAAAGCACTCGCAGCAACTTGTAACAGTGAAGGGAGAGGAACATCAGAAGGAAGGGCCAGCAAAGCGGGCAGCAGAAGAAAAGAGCCTAATTCAAGAGCTAATACTTTTCTGTGTTTGCATTTGTTGTGATTTAGGCTCACAATTGTGGTTTTCTTTTCCTTTATATACATTTGATACATGACTGTTGGAGAAACACAATTAACCTGTACAGAGAGATACAGGCTCTGCTCAATATGTAGTAAGGGATGCTGCAGATCGGCACTTCTGCCCCGTGGCACTCCCAGAAGCTGCTTGGATGTTGTACCCAGAGTCCCACACCAACACCTTTGACTGTGTTTTCTACTGGCAAAAGCACCTCAAATCCCATAGGTAACCAGCTGGGGGGATGGGAACTAAAATAAACTGGGAGGAAAACCTTCCCAGAAATTAATTGGGAAAGCCCAAAGTGGTCAGTGGGGACATTAATCCTGTGATGTTCAGAGCATAGCGCAAGACTCCACTTTTCCACCTTGTGCGCATCCTCCAATGTTGCAAGAAGCACCAGAGAGTATTAAAGAGAAATAAGACTTCTTTTGTACAGCAAATCTTCCATTTTAGCAGACTCATGCAGATGCTGTGGACTTGGTCCATAGCCAAGTGGTTCCTAACCCAGCACTGCCACAACTGACAAGCCAGTAATGCTACTCAGACCTTCATTCTGATTATACTCAAGTTTCTTAGGTGTCTACTCAGTACACAATGTTTTCTATGTGCTGGGGAGGTTTCCAAGAGGTTTTCTTGTGGCATAAAACAAAGAGAGATACTAAAACAAGAGGACTAATTTATACCAGTTATGTGTGAACCACACACAACCAACACCCAAACTGACCTTGTAGTGGCCACCACAAGATCCCCTTCTCCCCACTCCAGCTCCCTCCCTTCCTCCTCATCTTCCTTCCCAGCCATCACCTCTTGTGTGAAGCCGCAGTCAGTGCAGCTGGCCAAAAGCTGCTTTATGCAGGTCAAACAAGATCACTTAGCTGCAATCAGCTGCTGGCCATATGCATGTATGAGCAATTCCCAACTGCCTTCCTATGGGAAAAGACAAAGGTATTTGATGTCAGTTGGACAGCTCCCACATCTACTTTTCTGTCAGCTGCAACCCAAGCCAGCCACTGAGGTTCTCCCCAGAACTAAGCTGAAAAGAAGCCTTAGCCAAAATTAAGAAGCTTGGTTTAATTTCTTCTCTGCTCAACTGACCATGACTCAGGGCTGCAGTAGCCCACTACAAGCAGTGGCTGCGGAACAAATATGCTTTCAGCTAAGTTGATTTCAGTAAGAAAACATATCTCACAATATACAGAGAGAGAGAGAGAGTTTAAAAACTGGAATCTCAATCCAGGCTCAAAGCTATTCTTATTTAAAAAAAAAAAAAAAAAAAGGTAATTGAGAACAAACCCAGGAAAAAAAGAATCTATAATCTTACATAAGATTGTATAAAACATTCTGCCCTGGTTAGTACTGAGTTCAGTTCTGGGCCTCTCAATTTAAGAAAGATGTTGAACATGTCCAGAGAAGGGCAACAAGGCAGGTGAGGGGGCTGGAGCACAGCCCTGCAAGGAATGGCTGAGGGAGCTGGGGGTGTTCAGCCTGGAGAAGAGGAGGCTCACAGGAGACCTCATTGCTGTCTACAATTACTTGAAAGGAGGTTGTAGGCAGGAGGCAGTTGGTCTCTTCTCCCAGGCACCCAGTGACAGAACAAGAGGACACAGTTTCAAACTGCACCAGGGCAGGTTTAGGCTGGACATTAGGAAGAAACTCTTCACAGAAAGAGTGACTGACGTTGGAATGGGCTGCCTGGAGAGGTGGTGGAGTCACCATCCCTGGACATGTTTAAAAAGAGACTGGATGAGGCACTTAGTGCCATGGTTCAGTTAACTAGAAGGGTTAGGTGACAGGCTGGACTCGATCCTGGAAATCTTTTCCACCCTGGTTAATTCTGTGGTTCTGTGAAAACAAGATCTAGCTGTAAAGAGGTAACAGGCGTAGCACTTCAATCATCAAAGCTTTCAAAGGCTGGCAAAGAACAGCTCAATCACTGTCAAGCACTACCAGAAACAGCTTAAAATGATCACAGACCTGCAGCTGACCAAAGGTTTCTGAAATATAACCAAGAATAAAGCTGGAATAGCTCTGCTCCTCCTCCTGAAGGATGGCAAAGTGTGGTACAGGCACTAACCCCAGGAGTTTCAGCAGCGCTTACTGGCTGTGCGTGGCAGCTGGGTTTTCTGTCTCTCCAGCAGAGAAATCCTCTGTGATACTCATACAGAAACTCATTTATTTCCTGAAACTTTTACAAAACTAAAAGTTACCTGGCAGCTCCAGAAACACTCCACAGCCTTTGGAAACTTTTAATCATTCTGCATAATTAGCAGCAACCTCGTGCAGGAGGAAAACTGCAGTTACCTGACTCTGTGCTGCAACAGGAAAAGCAGAACAGGAAGAGAAGATGACAGCTAGAGATGCCAAGAGAATTTTAGGTGGGAAGAATGCAATTATCCAGCAGAAATAGTTGCTTAGCATTCGTTTTTGGAAAGAGTGTTGAGTTTTTGCACCCAGAGGCAGGGTATTTCCATGCCATGACTCACACAGAGCTTTCACAACGACTTCTGATTCCAAGTTGCTCTTCTTCAGACCTAAAGTGGACCCTACCATTTCCTCTCAGTTTGGCATCCCTGAGCTTTTTCAAAACACAATTACATCAGGAAACATTTGAAACCAAATCTTACTTTCTATTTTGTCAGTGGTTGAACACTCGTGCTCACAGAACCAAACATATCTGGCCCTCAGGATTTTCTCTGTCCCCACCCAAAAGCCTTGATGGAAAGAGCTTCAGGATCTCTGGTAAGCAGGTAGCCTACTAAGCCCCAAGGACCATGCAGGGAACAGGCAACAGCCATAACAGCAGCGTGGCTGATGTAGTATCACTTTCTGTATGGAAACCACGTGGTGCAGTTTCACTTACAACAAGGGCCTGGAGTATTTCCCATAGTTATTTTCATATTCATTTTTCAAATAGAAAAGCTTGGCTTTAAACCCCATGTTTTCTTCCAACAGGTTCTCAGGATTATAAGCAATACAAAGCACATGCAAAACATGGCACACATCTTAATTCCTGCTTCACAGACCTCTTGCAGCCACAGATTCAACCTGAGTTAGTTTAATACTGCAATATGTTATACATAGCATGCACTGGGCCCCAAATGTCTGACGAGTGAAGATAAGAATTTAACTCAACCAAAAGAATGAGTTTACCAAACTCTCCAATTCAGCTGTGTGTTGGAGGTTTGTGTAAATAAATACTTCTGCAGAGCTCACAAAACAGAAACACAGGCATCCAGCACTTCAGAGAAGCAGCAGAATGAATAAGGAAGGGGCCCATACATCAGCTAGTGTATGGAAATGTAAGCTCTCTTTTTTTATTGAGAGGAGGAAATGGGCACTTATCAGTAGCAGATATAAAACTAACATCAGCAAGTCAGACTGCAGAAATGCTGCTCTCCGCATCCAGTCACTGATTGGCCAGAGGTGCCAGAAGACTGGGATCTAGTCTTGTCATTGGTTGTCCTTGACTTCTCTGCATGGTTATTGCAGGCCATGGTGCTTTGGGTCAAACCCACATCTATTGCAATAGGTGTGTAATGAGATGTAAATACAGCAGTCTGGGGCATCTCATCTCTTAAGCAGTCTGGTATCTGATTACTGCTATTCATGATGCCTTTGCACAGGTTCACCACTAACTCATAGTCCCACTTCAGCGTCCACTCTCTTGACATTCACTTGTCTGACACCTATAGATGATTCATCTCAGGTACACAACGCTGAATACTAATAAACAGGTACATGCAGTAAATCAAACCAGTTATAAATCCTTGTCACTTCGATTTAAATCCAAAGCCTCCTCACCATTTCAGACTCTGACAAAGGTTTGCTACGTGGATGCTGCACAAGCACTTCCATAACTTGGGGATGAAGAGGGGGGAAAAAAAAAGGGGGGGAAGGGGAAACTTGGCCCTTCTTCTGTAAAGAATAAAGGTAGCTTCATCTATCGAATCACATCAGAAGTTGAACTCAAACACGTGCAGAAGGGAATCAGGGCAGGCAAAAACTGTGGAGAGCGCTTCCATTGCCCATCCTGCCTGGCATCTGAGGAGTAGCTGATGAGGCTCAACGGACAGCAAAGCTCTGAGACTCCTTTTCCTTGGCACCTATCCCTGCCAGCTGCTGAATGACAGCGAGATCCGGCTGCAGAACGCTCCGAGCGCAGGGCCCAGAGCACCGGGCAATACCCAAGGTACACCCCGGCAGGTCGCTCACACTGCAGGCTGAGCAGCGCCGGGACACAAAGAGCGGCATGGCTCCGCGGCTCGCCTCAATCCCTCCCGCCCGAGAACATGAAACAACCGAGCTGACAGGACTGCTGCTTAGGAGGTGTTAGGGAATGCCCCACCGAGGAGGAGGGAATGGAGATGGGGGAAAGGACTGTAAGGAAGCCCAGCATACCTGGGTAAGGCAGAGGCACCGCCTGCTCCCTGGGATGTCGCCGTCAGAGCTGCTCTCACTCCTGTGCACTCCCCGCGACCCAAAGGCGCCTTCTTGCCCTACCCCCGAGTGGAAACCCCTCTTGGCAGCCGTTAGCCGAGCCCCACGGAGCGCCGCCCTCGCCCCGGAATCCCGCACAGCTCCACCGCCCCCCGCCCCACCGAGCCCTTTGTCCACCGCGGGAGACGCTGGGGACCGAGACGGCCCTCTCGGGGAAGCCAAGGTACCGATGGAAACTTCCTGGGCGAAGGCGAGGGAGATGAGGAGCAGCGGCAGCCCCACGGCGATGCAGGTGACGATCTTGTCGAGCGCCAGCTCCAGCCGCAGCCCTTTGTAGCGCGTCTCCGGCGGCTCCTTCAGCAGAAAGTCAGAGAAGACGTACTCAGTGGCGATGTGCGCGATGGCCATGGTGGGCCCGGCTCGGCACAGCCAGGCACGGCTCGGCACGGCAAGCCCCGGCTCGGCTCCGCCCGGCGCGGCTCGCCTCCGCCCCCGCAGCCCGGCCCGCCTCCGCCCCTGCGGTTCCGCCCTAGTGCCTGGCTGAGCCTCCCCGCCTGAGACAGAAGGACTGGAAGCGGGGGGAGGGAGCTGGGCCGGGGGTACGGGGTTGTGCTCGGGGCCGTACCCGGCGCCGCGGGGTGTCCCCAGGGATTACCGCTTCCCGTGCTGCAGTTTGCGCCCTTGGGCACTGTACTTCTGGTGCAGTGTGGAGAACCCGGCTCGGTCTGCACTGCCTCACGCTAGCTGTGTGCACATGCTGCTGAGATTCCCCTCAGCCACCTGTTCTCCAGGCTGATCAGTCTCAGCTGTTTAATAATCCTTAATTATTTCCCCCCTTATGCTTTCCCGTTGCTTTCCGAAGCTCCGTAAACTCGAAGCATCTTGAGGTCTCTCGGACCATGAGTTACAGAGATGGGTGCCCGCATGTGGTGCTCTCCTTGCTCATACTACCTCTGCCAAGAGGAGCAAATTGTGCCCTCTCTGCTCAGTTTTCCCTCTACGAAACCACTGTGCTGTTTGATCTCAGAAGTCTTTTTTATTTTGCCAAGCCATAATCCAAGGAAATCATTCCTCATACAGAAACTTGTGCATTCTGTGCTGTTCTTGTGCTGCTGTGTCCTCTTCTGGATGGGGCTGGGGGCAGTGATTTAGGCCACACTCAAGACACAGGTGTGCCAGACATTTATGTAATGATACTAAGATGTTTCCTGCTCTTAACTCCTACCAATTCCTAAAAGTCCATGTGTCTTTGCCTGCTAAAAGCCATGCTGCTAATGTTGAAATTAAACCATTAGGTAAGATCCCATTGCTGAGATTATTAGACAGCATTAAGCACATAGAGCAGGGTTGCTTTTTTCTCACAAGTACTACTGTAAATGTATCAATGCTAAATTTTATCCTCTTATTACTTGTTTTTCATGCTATGTGTACTTAGGATTGTCTCTCAGTTGGTCACCCCTTGTCACACCAATTGCAGGCAACAGTGAAGAGCAAAGATCCTTGCAGCATCCCATGACTGACTCTCAGGGTGAAATCTGACCACTTTTCCCTGTCTTTTATCAGTTATTCAATCTCCATGGACCCTTCCTCTCATCCCACAGTGATTTCATTTCCTTAAGAAGCTTTAACTAAGGACCTTCTTAAGTATTTTATGGAACTGTAAGCAGGCTGTATTCATCCAGGTCTCTTACCTATGTGTATCACAGTATCACCAAGGTTGGAAGAGACCTCACAGGTCATCAAGTCCAACCCGTTACCACAGAGCTCAAGGCTAGACCATGGCACCAAGTGCCACGTCCAATCCTGCCTTGAACAGCTCCAGGGACGGCGACTCCACCACCTCCCTGGGCAGCCCATTCCAGTAGCCAATGACTCTCTCAGTGAAGAACTTTCTCCTCACCTCAAGCCTAAATTTCCCCTGGCATAGCTTGAGGCTGTGTCCTCTCGTTCTGGTGCTGGCTGCCTGAGAGAAGAGAGCAACCTCCCCCTGGCTATAACCACCCTTCAGGTAGTTGTAGACAGCAATAAGGTCTCCCCTGAGCCTCCTCTTCTCCAGGCTAAACAATCCCAGCTCCCTCAGCCTTTCCTCGTAGGGCTGTGCTCGAGGCCTCTCACCAGCCTCGTTGCCCTTCTCTGAACACCTTCAAGCATCTCAATGTCCTTCTTAAATTGAGGGGCCCAGAACTGGACACAGTGTGAGGTCCTTCAGAAACCTCACAGAGGCACAATTATTTTTAAGGGGGAAAAAAATGTATTAAAGCTTCCATGATCTTCTCAGTTCCTCTGGCTACTTGCCTGGGTTTTTTTACAACAGTTTCAGCCAGTTTGCATTGTGTGGGTGTCAGGACTGCTTATTCCTCTGTAAAATTTTTAAAAGATGGTCTTGCATTTGCAGGAGTGAAAGCAGCTTCTGAAGTGATTGGAACTCAGTCCCAATTGATTTTAGCTCCCAGATTGCCAGTTCTAAACTGGAGGCTCAAAGGCAAAGGTTCATCACCGCATCATGCCACAGATACAGCCTGGTCTAAGTGGATGGCTTTGATAAGCCAACGAGCATGAATGGGTAATCTCAATCACCCTGGTCTGGTGGAGGTGATCACCAACTGGCCAGCAGGCACAGACTGTACAAAACCTCCAGAGGAGAAAATAATCCATGCTGAAGAAGCTTCTCCCTGTGGTGATCTCTCTGACCAGGAAAAGAACTATGCTTTGTTCGCAGATGGTGCTAGGATAGCTTCTATCTCTTACTCATGTTCATAATCCAGATTTTGCACACTTGAGGGTCTGTGGCATTTTGTAGGGAAGAGTCTGGCCCTGGTGACTTGTTAATTCTGCTCTTTTGTTCATTTTGTTGCTTTCCTCTGTTCCCCATTAGCACTTCACCCCAGCAGAGATTCTGTCCTTCAACACAGGTGTTGGGGCACAGCTGGCCACAGGGCTGCCTGCACCAGCCAGGCAATGGTAAACTCAGTGCTTCATGCTTTCTGTGATGCTTCATGCTCTCTGTGATGCTTCATGCTCTGTGTCTCAGTCTGTGTCTCCTGAAAGAGCAGTGGTGATGTCATGAAGCCATGAAGACCGTTGGAGACTTGATTCTGTCTCACAGCTGCCACCCAGCTGACAGGTGTGCCAGATGAAATGAACTGTGCCAGAAGGTTCATACAAATAACTGATTTGTTGTTGTTGTAATCACTTTGGCTGGCTGGTTTCTATGGTCAAAAGATACTTCTGGCTTTGTTTCTAAAAAGGCAGACACAGGAGCCACTCTAAAAGGAAAGCACCAAATCATTTCCTTTATTAACAGTACATGTTTAAGTGAGAGGGTTTAATTTTGTATGTATACAGACAGCAAATGTGCTGCACAGAGAGGCAGTGCTTCTGCACAGAACAGGAGACCTCAGTTTTAATGTTTACAAAAGAGAAGGATGAAAGGCCTTAGAGTATCTGTCAGCTCAAAGGGAAGAATTAGAGAAGGACTCTGAAATCAGTGTTTGTTGCTGTGGTGTACCTCCTATTTGGGCTCAGTCCTGCAGTTCTACCTCATATGTGTGCTCTTAAATGACTGGAGAAAACAAAGAATTGATAAATAACTGAGAAATATCCAAGAAACTTCAACATATTGGTTAACGGGACATCAACCCTGGACACCATTAAGCTCCAATATAAGAGTGATGTAAAGTTTCCTACATTTGATCTTACTTCAAAATTCAGAAGAAGAAAAATAACTTTAAAACCCATCAGCTTGAATTTACAAGAGGACACAGTCTCAAGTTGTGCTGGGAGAGGTATAGGCTGGATGTTAGGAGGAAGTTATTCTGAAAGAGTGATTTGCCATTGGAATGGGCTGCCCAGGGAGGTGGTGGAGTCACCGTCCCTGGAGGTGTTCAAGAAAAGACTGGATGAGGCACTTAGTGCCATGGTCTAGTTGACTGGATAGGGCTGGGCGCTAGGTTGGACTGGATGATCTTGGAGGTCTCTTCCAACCTGGTTGATTCTATGATACATTCAAATTTGGATAAACAGTTTCCCAGATGTGTTTGGTTTAGAGTTCCTCTGCAAGAGCTGTAGCTGATGTGAGCAGGCAAGAATGAGCACTATCTGCTTAAAAATGAGCTATAAACATTCAAGTATCTCTGAATATGGCCTGATTCTGCCTGTCTTCCTCGCAGAGCACAGAAGTCAGCTTCCTGATGGCTTCATTACGGGCAGAGAGTGACGTGCTACTCGGTGCAAGAAGTACAGAATCAGGATCAGAACAAGCAGCAGTTACAGTCAACTAACTTTCTCAGAGGTTGTCCAGAGCTAGATTTTTATAGGAATTAACAAAAGCTGTTAGAAACTAACAGCAGGGGCACTGATGAACCCCATCAGGTGCTAAAATATATTGATAGGTCCCTAAATGACTGTTAAAATCTGCCCCTGATGCACTGTTTCCTCATTTAACAGGGGCAGGGGAGGAGAGTTGTTTAATACCAATGAATTCATTGAGACAGACTTTGGGAAACTGGGGGTACTTCCAGCTCAACACCTGGAGGACCCAGGAGCCAGCATACTTAAAACAGTCCCTGGTGGTATTTATTCCTCAGCATGAACCCCATGCTGCTGCACGGAGTGCATGGGTGCCATGCTGCCTGCTCCTTGCTCCCATGGAAATCCTCTTCAGCCGCTGTGGATGCCACGAGGTGTGCTGCCCTGCTCCGCTGCCAGATTTGATCTTGGGTAAATCAGCTGAACTCCAGAGGAGGGAAATGGTGACGAGTGGTATGCAGTTCTCGGAGCTGAAGCTACAGCTCCTGTTCATCTGGACTATGGGGTAGGACTATCAGCATATGTCTTGCTCCAGTTTTATTAGCAGCATGTCATGAAATCCAGTATGGCTCTGTGGATGGTGCTAAAGGTGGGGATCACAGGGAATCTGCCAGAAGTGCACTTTTGTCATCCAGAGCCGTGTAATGGATCCTGCTTCCTTGGCGGGTGATGAGGCAGAAGAAGATTAATACTGTTGAGAGTAGAACAAGTCCAATGAAGAAAAAGGCTGCAAGTATCAAGATGGCTTCTCCAGGACTCAAAGTTTTGCCAAAAAAGTTGCCCTCTTTGCTGTCATTTTCTGTTAAAAGAGAAGTAGTTAACAAGAAGCCTAGACATGAATCTGAAGAGTTTTAAATGACATTGAAAAAAGTCCTTACCCTTTCCAGTTGTTCCATTTCCTGCAGTATTTGTACCGTATGCTTCAGTTGTGAGGCCTCCTTCTGAAGGAGATTCCAGCTCTGTGCAGAGAAAGAAGAAATATTGTTAAAAGCCTGATTAAATGCCTTTTTTTTTTTCCTCTTCTCAAAAGTGTAGCTGATTTTATTTAATTACTTGAGTCTTGTTGATGTGAACAGAAATCAGGATTAGATCAATGCAGCTATTGCTCTGGGCAGCTCCATGGGCAAAGTCCCCATTCTCTGGAAGCATGTCTGCTGCTTCATTGCTTACTGTAGTGACAGGACAAGGGGTAACAGTTTTGAACTGAAAATGTAGATTTACATTGGACATGAGAAAGAAATTTATTATGATGAGGGTGGTGAGACACTAGCACAGATTTTCTAGGGAAATTGTTGATGCCTTATCCCTGGAAGTCTTCAAGGGCAGGTTGGAGGGAGTTTGAACAACCTTGTCTAGTGGAAGGTGGTGGAGCTGGACTAAAGATGTGGAGGGGCTCCCAAAGCACTTTTGGATTCAGTTGCAAGCATCACTCAAAAAGTTTACCAACGTTTCTTACTCAAAGGGTAGAGTATTTCTTGGACAGGATGAACAATCATCCTCTGGAGAATCTTCTATTTAAGCTGTTCTCTGCCCATGCAGGAAGGAGCTGGAATAGCTCTGGGAGCTGGCAGTGTTTGCATGGAGGAACCAGCACTATGCTGGTGTGAAGGTTTTCCTGCACACCACATGGCACAAGACTGAAAAATAGCTTTGCAGTTGTTTTCTGCACCATCTGCAACTGTTTAATGGTACACAGGCCACCACTTGATTAGAAGGGCTCTTGTGAAGAGACAACTGTTTTTCAGTTTCAAAGTGCAGCAAGGATTGTCTTTCCTGTGTCCTTAGGGGTGTTTGTTCTGTCCCTAGATGTTGCTAACTGGCCATGGCAGTAATGTACAGATGCTTCCCACCAGCATTCAGGGTACAGCAGTGACATTAGCTCTCTTAACTTTCCTCCCTGTCTCCTATCCAATCTGCTGTGATATCACCTCCAAGTCCTAGGACATATTTCTGATACTGAACCTGATTTATTGATAGTGTAGGTCGTCTCCATGCCAGCGTGGATGTGATCAGCTACGTGGCAGTGCAGAAGCCACGTTCCAGGGTTTTCTGCTACAAGTTCAACAGTTTGGAAAGTCCCAGGAAAGAGGTCATACACATCTCCTCTGTGTTCCTTATCTGTCTGTGGCAAGGTAAAACCAGAATCATGAGAGCTGTGCCTCAAATATCCTCTCTGGGCACTGACAATCTTGGTAGGCTTTCAGATCCTCAAGGCAAACCAAATGCTTCTTGTTTTATGTTTCTAGTGAGCTTTGTTCAGGGCCTGAGGTCTTTGGACATCTCTAAATTAACAAATGAATAAACAAAAGAAGACCCCTCCTGAGGACTCCATGTGCTGTTTTGGCACAGATGTTTCTTTGAAAGAGAGATTTTTTCAGACAGTCCTGCCCTACTAAGCTGTCACAACATAAACCCATACACTATGCTTAACTGTCTCCTCCTTGAATCCTCCCTTATAGTCATGTGTTTTAACCCAGGTAACTCTGTCTTCCAATAGTGGCATTTATTCCTGTTTCATAACAGGCTCAGAGCAGAAGCTTTGCAAGAATGTAATTCATGTTGTGTTTCTTTCACATGCAAAATTCCCACCAACCTCAGCATCAGCCCAGGCCTCCATACCCAAGCTGCAAAGCCAGGACGTTTTACAGACATCTCCCATCAGACTGCAAAGATTTTACTTTCATTACTTTTACCAACCTTGAAGATGAAGGTTTGTGCATGGAAGTGGACTGTATGTATATCCACTTCATTGCCCATTCCTATCAAGTACCAGTTTGTCCTATCACCTTCGTTCATCGTCAGACCTAGAAGACTGTTATAAATCTTCCCATTGATTGCTGGAAGAATGACAAAACAGAACTGATTAAGGGTGATGGTATGGGTGATGATAATCCTCACTTCAGCTACTCTTCGCACTTTCTTTTGAGGTAGAAGTGGTGTCCAGGCAGAAAAGGGACAGGCAGGTGTGGAAGAGCAAGGGCTCTCTATAGTGCTCACTGCCATTGCATGGAGACAGTCATGGTCTTGTTTCAGTTTTCAAACCATTTAAGTATTTAGAAGCAATCAATTTTCTCTCTTGAAAAATATCAGATTGGGTTTGAGATCAAACTCTTGAATAAACAGGGTTTATGCCAAGAAAAGAATTGTTGCCTTAAATGGGAATCATCTGTACAAAGAGAAATTTGCTTTGCCAGGGCTGCTCCTGCCCCTATCCAATTTGTTCTGCCTGGCTTTTGGGCAGGTTGCCACTACAGCCATACTTTTAAAATGTCATCCTTAAGCTCATACAGGACAAGCCTGCAAGGAACGCAGCTCCCAAATGACAAGGGGAGGCTGACAGGGTGGCCGCTTCCCAGGCATGTAAGATCAAACTGTTCTGCTGCAAAAATATCTTAGCTGAGTCTCATGAAATCTTTTTGTTTCCAGAGCTGCCATGTAGCTGAGTAATTGTAGGCTAAAGCCAATGTCTTAAAAGGGCTGTGAAAAATAAACCTCTCTCCTCTTGGCTGAGTCCTACATACCATGCATGCAGTTGCCTTCTTCAAACTTTTCAGTGGAATTGAACTCATCAGGATTCTTATGAAGGTATGTTTTGATATTTTCTTTCAAATACCAGGATTCATTTTCATCAAACACCATAAACAGAAGAGTAAATTCACGATCAATGTCTTTTCTTAGACCTCTTTCATCTAGAGTTCCTTTTCTGCAAACTACAAGAGGCCCAACCAGACCGCTGTATGTGTCCTGGAATAAATAGACACATGACAGGTTTTGAGTTAACCCAGTTATGAAATAGATATAGACTGCAGAGTAAATAAAGCTGAAATTCCAGTTTCCTATAGTTACTTTGTCTGTTGTGGGTTGTTTTATTTATATTTACATTTATTTATATTTATTTGTACTTATGTCTTTCTTTACATGTCCTTATGTTAGTCTATCAAAGCAATGTATCGAAATAACTTAGTGCCTTCACCCCAAATCCCTTCAACTATTCTTTAAGGAGGGAATCACATTACCGTGGTATATCCCTAGGTATTTCAGTAGATTAAATTACCCAGGCATGTGCAACTGTTACTGAAGAGAACAAAGCATCTAACTCTGTAAATCATTCCTCTAGCCTATGGTCCTCATAGATGTGAGGCAGAATCCTTTCAGAAACACTATGCAAAGCAGGATGCTTTAGCCAAAGCAATGTAACCTTTAATGACCATGTCATTAATTACCTTGACAAAGTTCACTGTTGAGTAATAAACCCAAGTGATACAGTTTGGATCTGTTTTACCAGGGCCAGATCGTTCTGGGACATTCCACCTGTAGGTGTTTATTTCCCCTGAAACAGAGAGAACAATTTTAACAGCTGTATATTAGAGGCTTAGAATAACCTGTAACTGAGATCTGTTACCCTCCTCATCAAAACGTGATCTGCATCAAAATTATCTGTGGAAGCACACAGCAATGGGATATGAATGTAGTTCTGCCTTCCAGGAGGTCATTGAGTGGTGTAAAGCCCCCAGAAAAGGAGACCTGCAAATGCTACTGGCAGCAGTGTCATCCCACAGAGGGAATTTCAGACACAGGACTCTTCATATTTCTCCCTGGCCAATACTTGTAGTAAATTGTTGCTCGTGGGTGCTGATGCCTAAGGTCAGTTGCAGATGTTGGGAGCCAAGCTCCAGCAAATGCTTCTTGGCCTTTCTCAGTTGAAAAGGGCACAAAGATGTGGCAGTTGCCACTGGGATTTTGCAGATGGTGCTGCAGCAGTGAATCAGTCCTTAGCCAAGAGCGCTGAGTACATATCAGCCTGTTGACTAGGAGTAACGAAGGGATCCGTTCCTCTTCCAGATAAGCTTCTTCTCCCCAGAAATCACCTGAGAATCACTTCCTAAAAGCCCATATCCTCCCTGAGCAGTGATTCTCTGACCTCTGATTAAAAAACCCAACCCAACCCAAACAAACCCCACCAACAAAACAATCTGATGGGTAAATTATCTATTTGGGTGAGAAGCAGTTCTCCACAAGGAAAATAAACCACATCTGTGTTCAGATGAACTGAGTCTGCTTTGTTTCCCTGTTTTGGGTCTTTTTGCTGGGGGGGGGGGGCTTGTTTGTTTGGGGATTATTTTGTAGTTTGTTTTTTGGGGGGTTGGGGTTTGGTTTTTTTTCCACTGGTTGGTTTTTTTTACTTCAGGGAAAGGCACAAGATCATGACATGGCCCACACCTTTCCTTTGCAAGTGACAGAAATGTCAAAGCAGGCAGTCTCTGGCCAAATAGCTTTCTAGAATGACAAAAGCCAAGAACAGCTGGGGATGTGCTATGAGTCAGGGAGGAACAAGGAAACTGCAGAATTCTTGACCACAGTCTTAGTATAACCAGCTGACAAGAGTATTAACAGCTGACAAGAGCTCTGAGAAGCAAGAAAGGAAGCCTTTCAAGCTTAAAGAGTTGTGAAGTGACTGAGCCTAGATTTGTGTCACTGAGCCACTGCACCATTTTGGTGGACCAAGCAATAGCAGGGTTTGGTTGTGGGGCAATAATTGCTGCTGGGTAAATGGAGGAGTGGAGGGCGGCTGGACAAAGGTGTGACAGCTGAGAGCTGTTTTGGTTTAGGCTACTATGGATCTATTCTCTGTGTCTCTTTACCATGCCATCCACAGTGTCTTGAGGAGCTGGCAGTGCTCTTGGGAGCAGTTTGGCAGAATACAGATATTAATGATGGTAAGTTCATAGTGCAGTAGAACTAGATGAGCTCCAGGAAGCATGGGGTGAGGAGATTTAGCCTGACAAAGGAAGACAGACAGCAAGGATTTCTAGATTATGATAGTGGGGCCTGAAGTTCCCAGGAATTATTCTTATTTTGAGGGACTTGATTTCCACGTTAACTGCTGCTTCCATACTCCTAAGGAAAAGTCAGAACACCGAGAAGACTCTTGCCAAAGAGTCCTTTCCTCTGGCTTATGGTTAAACAGTTTCCCTGGCCTAGCTCGTCCCAAGCCTGCCCCCATGTGGACACAGGAGACATGGCAATAATGTTCTCAGCTGTCAACAAAACACCATCAACGACCTCATGGAGCAAATAACAAAACAAGGAAATCATAAAAATCGGCTCTCTTTCTGGTCGATTGGTTGAGGCTTTGCTTGTTTGTTTGTTGGGTTTGGTTTTTCCTCCCATGTATTAGCAACAGGTGTTCATTTATTAAACTCCAGCAAAGCAGATGTTGGGTCACATTTGGCCACGAATGCCTATGTGACTGTATTGTATCAACACAGTTATTTACAAGAAAGAAATTTCAGCTTGTAAAGTAGTTTAGTGCCTTAAAATTTATTTACATTTAGTTTCACACTGGGGCTGAAGATACTGTGAAGAAGATTGCATGGACGATGGGAAGCGAAGATATGTACATTTTGGATTGAATATATTGCCTGGGTTTAAGTTTGACTTCTTACCAGAATGTAAAACCCAACATCAAAATAGAAATACAAAATTCTAGCAGGCGTTTCTCTTTTTGAAAAACTTCAGTGCTGTGAAAATAATTTTCCAGTGTGTTCCTCGCTAGAAACTGGGGCGTTTTTGATACACTTTTGGTTCGTGACAGGTACGTTTTGCATTTTATGCATCAGCTCTGAATGCAAATGTCAGTTCTATATAGATCAAGAGAGAGGCAGAGTTAGTGTTGCTGACTGCAACTCTACCCCTGCCTCTCTCAGTTTTAAAAACAACATTAAGAATGGCCTGGAGCCAAATGCAATGCTGGCCTTCGCTTCTCTTGCTATGATTATGGGCCTGTTTCTGCCTTTTTTGGAGGCTGTTCAGTGATATTACAATACTGTTCATTCTCTGCTTGATCAAGAACTTACATGTGTAACTCCACAGATCAGTATCTGAATAAAAACTTTCTGCCTACTATGCCTGGAAGAACATATAGGCATGTATAAACCTTAGAAGAGGGATTATTATTAATGTGTTTAAATGCTTTTGATTATTATTAATGGATTTAAATGCTTTCCTATAGAGCCTGTTAGCTCAAATAAAACCAAACAAAACTAAAGTAAACCAAACCAGCCCCAAACAACCCCCCTAAAAAAAAAAAGATAAAAAGAGAAGAGAGGAGGGGAGAGGAGGGGAGAGGAGGGGAGAGGAGGGGAGAGGAGGGGAGAGGAGGGGAGAGGAGGGGAGAGGAGGGGAGAGGAGGGGAGAGGAGGGGAGAGGAGGGGAGAGGAGGGGAGGGGAGAAGGG